>NW_023324802.1:0-51131 GCF_010614865.2 Stegodyphus dumicola | reverse complement strand
ACTATACTTCAAAGGTAAAGAAATTCTTAGACAAAGAATCGCCCACAAGTAAACTCTCTCTCAATATTAATTTAAATTTCGCTACGATTTCTGGAGTGCATAAATTTAGATATTCTGAAAATTAAGAAACACAAAAGAAAAACATTAAAATTGTCTTAGGGAGTTTGCACTGTAAGTTCAATAAGTAATTACAAATTTTCGAGTAAAATGTATGAACATTTAAATAATACTCTAAGGCTTATAAGAAATGTCTTAATATAAAGTTTTCTTCTACCAATGGGGGCCCTCAGCGGACTTCGGTTGGCACTACTAATGATGGTCACTTTATTACGGAGCACCTAATTATAGGTGGGTCACATTGCTCCTATGAAGGACGTTACAATCCTGCCTTCTCCGAGGTTCGAACCCGGGACCTTTGGCATGACCGGCACTAACCACTATACCGTCTTGGGTGGTCTAATATAAATAGAAATGTAAAAATCATTTAAGCGACTACTCAAAATTCCATTCTTTTAATTTGAGTCAAGTGAATGTGGTGAATTTGCGTAATGATTAAACCAATGTTTATGTTCTCAAAAACACTGTTTGTCTTAGAGGGAGATAGTCACCAAGAAGGTCCCTGCAAGTATACATTATTTCAAAAAAAAAAAAAAAAAAGAGAGCTGCAAAGTTTTTGTGATTTCCTAAAGTATAATGTGCAGTGAACCAGTTCCTGAAATGTACTCCACAAAGGAATCTCACCCCTTAAGCAGATAGCCATGTGCTTGACATAATCTAATAAATATAAAACTTACTGAAAAATATAGCTGACTTTCTTCATAAAAAAATCACATTCAAGACTGCTGCACGCTGTGCATGAAAATTTAATGTCATTTTAAGAATAAATGAAACAAAACAAGAAATATTTTCTCTATAAGTGTATTAGATTATCAAAATGAAGAAATAATCTCAAAATTAGCAATTTTTTTAAAAATAAGGTTATGCGTTACTTAACATCCTTTTCTAATCTTTTTTAGATAATACTTTCCATGAAAATTACTAGTAAAAACTTATAAAAATGATTTATTAATGACCTTGTTAGTTAACTATTAATATTATTTGTTACTACTATTATTACTGTTACTATATTTACTTTGTTACTACTATATATATTATGTTACTATAATTTATTGTTAAATTAATTAAAAATTTGCTTTTACGAATAGAGAATGTTTGTTAATTCAATTTCATTATTAAATCAATATTAAAAATTATTTAATTTAATTTAATGTTTATTAAAAGTAAACTTATTTAACTAAATATTTATTCTTTTTAATTAAAAAAAAATGTTTTTTTATTCACGAGAGACGCCTTGAAAGAATTTTATGTCTGTTATGGAACTGAAGGGCATCAAAAGATTTTTGAAATCTGCACTGAAATTGAAGTTATTGAGATCTGTGTTTCCAAGCTTTATTTTTTTTTTTTTTATACGAGATAAGTGGTCCTGGAAAAAAAAAAAAAAAAAAGATCTAAATGAGAAAAGATATATATATATATTTTTTACTTTTCAACGAAAATATCAAATGCTCTCAGCTTACTACCTCCTATCCAACTTTTTCACATTTAATGATTTTTGAAACTATTTGGATGATTACCAGGACCAAACCTTTTAGTAAGATCGGTCAAAGTACACAATTTGTCTAAATTTAATGAAAAAAAAAAAAAAAGAAAAAAAGACAAAGAAAATTATTACACCAGTTTTTAAAAAATAATATTGTAATTATTTAGTAAAATCAGATCTTCTCTATAATGCATAACACATTACTTCATTTTGTTAAATTGTAGAAGATTGTAGAGTAAAGTAAAAATTTCAAATTAACTTCGAATGCCACTTCCAAATATTTTAGAACAGGTAAAATAAACAAAAGTTAACATGTCTAGTCTCCTCTCCTGAAATTAAGCTCAAACTATACATAACTGTAACAAATTAAATGAATATTGTAGAAAAATAGAAATCTCTCATTAAAATTTGATTTATGTGTCATTGATACTGGACTATCAAAAATGCAAATTGTGTGTCTTTCAAATTGCAAAGCAAGATATGCAAGAAATCAATATTTAATTGTAGGGAGTTATGAAACTAGCATTATTTTAGTATAAAGACCTACATCATTTAAGTCAAATGTAAAGAACCTACATTCATTAAGTCAATCAGAGATTTACGTTTTGCTTTCTAAACATTTGTCAATAAAATAAATATAACTCAATATTTTTATATACAAATCAGAAAGACCTACACAAAGATGTAACCAGATAGCCATATCTATATTGTTTTAATGATTTGAAGCATCATAATATGCATTTTGTAAGACTCATTTAAAACACTGTAGTTAGCTAGGTCATTAGTGAACAATCATAGATGATCCATGCTAAAGAAAAAGAGCAAGATTCTGATATAGTTGAGAAATCATAATTATCTGATTGTTTAAATCTACATTTCCTATGAGCTATAATTTTATTGCAATTCTACCATTACAATTAGGAAATTAATCCTAAAGCATTTAAAAGAAATTCAAAACATTTTAGAGAAACTACTATTTTTACTTTTATATATGTATTTTTCAATAACAAGAGATTTCCCAGAATTTTGGTCCAGTTTAATGCAAAATTAGAGCACAAAATTTAAATCATATTTTGTATCAAAATCCTAGTGCTAATATCCTAAAAATATTCATTTTATGATGAAACTAAACATCGAAGTTTATTGCAAAGTTGCCTTCAGAGCAAAATGATTGGTCACAGTATCATGTGATTCGTAAATATTACTAAATGCATTACTATAATATGTATTAATAAGGACTAGTAAATACGGACAATATAAAACGAATAAGGACTAGATGTAGTCCTCTTAACCGCACCATCACCACTACACTTTATAAAAATTAGTCATATTTAACAATAAAATGAAAAAAACGTTTTTTTTTTTAGCAATCCAGCACTCAAAAAGCATGTGATCGATTTATACATTTATAGTATGAAATAGCCAACATGCTAATTAAGCCTTACGTGAATATTAAAAGAACACAATCGAAGATAAAAATGTTAACTTCATGAAGTTATAAACTTATATGCAACAGTTTGTTCTTTTTGTTACATGCGATGCAATAATGAACTCGTGTAGAGTTTTTATGGCTGAGAAAAAAGATAGAGAAGCTTTTTTTCCCTCCCAGCGAAGTGTAAGAGGAAGAAAATTAACGTTGAGGTAAAGAAATCCAGATAAGCAATTAGTAATTTGTGTTTCAGTGGTGTACATAGATAAACTGAATTCTACATTTACCTAATAACACACCTCTCATTGACTTAGCTTTTCACAGTATATCTTGCTTATTTTGCAAACTGAGAAACAAACTACAGTTAATTACAGATGAAAAAAAAAACAGTAAATTGTAAAATTATTAAAACAAAAGATAATTTTGTTTTTTAAAACGTAAACTATGAAATTAACGCGCTTCTTTCACGATATCTTTTTCCAAGTTTAAGCCTTTAAATACTTCGTTCTGGATATATCATGGATGACTTCATTCATATTCTATGAATTTGTCATAAATATCTTTACGTTTGGGTATACATTATATTTCAAATAAACATACACAAATTTATTAGCGAGGTCGAACCCACTTCGGATTTTGTGGTAAAATTTTTCGCGAAAGGAAAACTCAAAGAAAGTTTTGAAATTTCGATTTTCACGGACTTAGCATCGACTTTTTCGAGAAGTTCGGCGGTCACTATGGGGGTCTCCACTTCGATCTTCGTCGTGAAATGGTTCGGCCATTTTGAAATCTTTGACCCATGACGTCCACCTTCAGTGTGTCCCCTACACTTCACGAAGCTGCCGATAGATTCTATCGGTTTACAGTTTTTGCATCAGAAACCTTATTACTGAGCGCACCTGCAGCTCGCGGGATTTTCAATTAACGCAGACATTTCAAAACAGTATCTGACGGAGCACAGCACGAACCTCGCACTAGCACGCTAGATGCAGATGAGCTGCGCAACGCTTGACCCAAGATGGCCGCGCTAGCCCCGCCCCTACGGACACAGACGGAACTATTACTTCCTGGAGGCCCTGTAAATACAAAAAGAAATTGTACTTGAAACGTTTCAGTCAGTGAAAAGAAAAGACATATAAAAATATGTACAGTTTTTATCCTTGAAATCTATATAAAGGAAATTCGATTAAGTTTTATTTCACTAAATTTTATCTTTAATTAAAAATCTACAAGAAAAATTAGTCGCTTCAAAGTTGCTAGGCAAAGAATCGCTACAAAATAGAATCTCACTCAGAAATATTAATTTTAATTTCGCTACAGATTTTTGGCGAGTATAATTTAAGGTATTCTGAAAATTAAGAAATACCGAAGAAAACATTCAAAATTGTCTTAGAAAGTTGGCCACTGCAAGTTCAACAAGTAACTACAAAATTTTCGAATAAAATGTATATGAAAAAATAAATAATACTTTTAAAGTGCTAAATAAGAAATGTCTAAATATAAAAGTAAATATAAGCAATCCTATTTAAAGCGACTACTCAAAATTCTATATCTTTTTAATCTTGAGTGAATGTGGTGAACTTGCGTAATGATTAAAAACCAATGTTTATTATTCTCAAAAACACTGTTCGTCTTAGAGGGAGATAGTCACCAAGAATGTTCACTGCAAGCATACATTATTTCTAAAAAACAACAAACAAACTAAAAAAAAAAAACTGCATGAAGATTTTCGTGATGTTCCTAAAGTATAATGTGCATATGAACCAGTTCCTGAGAATGTACTCCACAAAGGAATCCCACCCCTTAAGCAGATAGCCGTAGTGTGCTTTGGCATAATCTAATAAATAAAAATCCTGCTGAAATATTATGCATAGCTGACTTTCTTCATAACTAACAAATCGTCATTCAAGTAACTGACTGCACGCTGTGCATGGAAATTTTAATGACATTTTAAGAATAAACAGAAACAAAACAAGAAATATTTTCGCTATAAGAGTAGTAGACTAACAAAAGTGAAGAAAATAATCTCAAAATTAACTTAGCAATTTTTTTATAAATAAGGTCATGCAGTCACTTACCTTCTTTTTCTAATTTTTTAGTAATACTTTTCATAAAAAATTACAGTAAAACTTTACAAAAACATTTATATGACCTTTGTTAGTTAACTATGTCGGTTTAAAATTCTATTAAGTGCTATAAGTTGCATTAATTTTCTATGCTTAAGTCTCCTTCTTACTTTTTCAGCTAAAATTTATTAGTTAATAAAAAATATGAAAGTAAAAATTATCCTTCTTTCCATCTTGCGCTCACAAATCATTACGGGAATATCCATTTACAGTTATTAAAGCCTGAAAATAAGCATGTCTGCGATGTTATCGTCATGCGATGATTTGTATATACTTTACTTTTTACCACAATATTTTCGACGACGATGTTTTTAAACTGCGAAGTTTTTGAACCACTTTATTTTCGACGACAATGTTTTAGAACTGCGATGTTTTCTCCCACGATGTTTTGTAGCACGACGTTTTCGCCTTGCGTTGTTTTCTCCGCTACGTTTTCGTCCGCGATGTTTTTGCCTCGATGTTTTCGGCTGTAACCATTTTTATCTCAGCTTCATCAGTTAGTTCATGTGAAATTTCAGAAAAGCCACATTCTTTATTACCATACATGATTTAATGTATTGTAAGTGAAATCAGAATAAAATAAGATTTCATAAATGGTATATTCACAGCAGGGCTTGGCAGATTTCTTCCGAGTTTACTATACTGCAAAGTTTTCTTTTCCTGACTAGAATTCTTTGAATGTGTGATGTTATAACTCATAGTCTGCTCCAAAGCAACTATTCCCTATGCCATCTGTGTCTTCATTTCTCCCATTTCAGTTAAATTATGTAGCATAATTGAACTCAAATGTTGGGAAGAGCATCTCTTTTGTCTGCTAATTTTGATTTCTTTCATGTGGAGAAAATCCTCCAGAAGCAATGATTTATTTATTCCATATTAACATTATTATATTTTATATGTAACATTGCTTTCTATATTATTAATCAATTCAAATGTTTTCATTATATGTATATTAAGCCTCATTTATATGCTTACAGTAATAATATGTATGCATAAGAAAAATTTTAATTCCTTTATAAAATCTTAAATTGTAATAATCATCTTCTGACTGGGTCTTCCATTTATCTTAGTGTGAATTAAATGTAATTTTAAATGTAACCAATGAATCTAAGATTTTTAAAATCCACTAACTAGAAATAAGGCTTGGGAAGTTTCAACAGTTGCCAGAAAACGCTTTAATTTCTGCCTCCTTTCTGTATTACGATACAACTCGCTTATAGCGAGCCCTGATTTAATAAGGAAATCGGAAATATTTGGTTGGTACAATGTTAAGTATGGGAGCATAACTCGCTTTTAATGAGCAAACCGGTTTATAGAGAGCAATGTTTTTGTGATTCATAAAATTTCTATTGACTTCCATCTCTCCAGCTCAGCTAATCTTTACTTAGAAAAATTCCTTTATGTTCCAAAGTCAACCAAAAGTTAGTGATGAGTCATAAATCTTGTGATGGTAGCTTTTTTCATCTTGTGGAGTGCACATGCGAGGACATCCCACAATGACCTTGTGGAAATGATAGAGGTTGTTGGATGGAAGTTTACTCTGCATAGGAGTAGCAGGTTAGAGGACTTGTGTAGCGGTCATTGTTTGATCTGGTGGTCACTATTTATATGCCTTTTTCATAAATTCTCAAGTCTAAAAACCAAAATAATAAACAATTAACAAATTATCAAATTTCATAGTTAATACGAAAAACAGAGCAGTAAAATTTAATTCAAAGAACATTATCTATTTATAATTATTCTTATCTAGGCAATAATTTAGCTTAATTACAGAATAAATGCCCTTCTAATTAACATATTCCGATTTGAAATACAATTATTCTAAAAAACTAAGAAAAGAGAAACAAACAAATAATATAGCAATAACATTTAGTTTGCTATTTTATGACATAGCCTTTAACTGAGAACATAACTCTTTTTTAAAAACAGGGCAAGCATAAGAATTAGAAGTGTGACAAATGTTGTACTGTGTGTGCGTTTCTAAATTTGATCTTAAATAGTTAATACAAGATGGACCCTCTTTACAGTTTGGAACTAAATTATCATGCATATGAGCGCAGTGAAAGCAAAATAAAGAATTCATACAATTCCATGGTCGCCAAAAGCCTGGCAACCATAATATCTTAAAATTCGAATATATTTATGAAAACTATAAGAAGGAATTCGACATAAATACGACCTTTAAGACCCAGTAATGTCAAAGACTGCTTATCTATTTGTAGAATGAAATTCTTACTCCATGCATTTAAAGCTTGTGACAAAATTTAAATTTAAATTAGTATTTCTCGGCAAAGAGCGCCTTAAAAGCATCTTCGATAGCAGCCTCAGTTACATTAATAGGAGCTCCAAATAAAATAATTCTATCCATATGCTATCTGGGTACACGTGCCGAAATATTGGCATCTGGAGAAGATGATATCAAATTGTTTAAGCTGTTCTAGATGCTCTTGTGTATCACAACCTATCAGAAGATCTTTCGAATGAGTTAAACGCATCTTCGTAATGTGGATCCCTGTATTTGATACATCAATTTTAGCTAACTTAGACTAAAATTCAATTAAAGTATTGACTGGTTGCGATGAGGAGACAATGATAAAATTATCTAAATGACATTTAAAAGAATTACCAATCATAGAAAGTGTCTTCTGTCAAAGAAACTTCCCTTACTGCGATAAGTATTTGTGAAAATTTTACCTTTTCTGCCAATTATATCCATCTGAATCTCTTTATTTTTATTATAGGAATGTGAGTCTAAATATGCATAATTAGTTTGAATGCAAGTATCTGAGACAGCTATTGAATTTGTTTGGTAAAATTTATCTTCATAATGTGTTGAAATGGAATCGGTATTTGTCGCTTGATGAGCTAGATCATCTGCCGCAAAAGTTCTCTCTTCAACAAGTTGATTAAGATCCATTACAGACTGTAGCATAGGTGCCATTTGCCTTTGTTGTCTAATTAGATCAGCTTGTGAGCTAATACGAAGTCTTTAGTATCTTTCCCAGATAATTTTAGAATTTCTTGATTTTGAACTTTGGAGTGAAAATAAGCAAAATCTGCCAAATCCTTTTGGTTTTCTAGTTGGACGGCACTTTCAGCCATGATAAAGGCAACGGAAAAGGACCCTCAAAGATTCAATTAACAAAATAATTTGTTCAATAACTCAATGGGAACAAGTAGATCCAGTACTCAGTATTTAACATTAGAGTCTATTGAGTTATCCAAGAAAGAACCACAAAAGTTTAATTTCTATCATTATGCGAATAAAGATAAAATTTAGTAAAATAATAGTGGCAACTTCATATGTTAAAAGGAAATGTGGTGTACCCCAGAATTGCATATAGTTATTCTAATTGGTACAAGTAAATTTGGTCCACAACTACAAACTACTGTCAGCGGAAAATCACAGTTACATAAATCTCATTAGTATTTTTTACAAGTGAACACTTGTCATTAATCTTTACCTAGCGAGTAAATAAAACTGAGTTATTATTATTCTATCCTTTTTATTCAACTTATCGCAGCACAACAGTAATAAGCCATTAACTGTCGCAGGCTACATTTTTTATATCCCTGGCCTAGAGTGTTTGAATAATGACCTTAGACCAGGCCAGATAAACATGGTAATCATGACTGAACTTATCGACAAGGTGAACAACCTGGTGAGAAGTGACATCTCAAAGAGAAGCACATCAATTTGGATGGCAAACTGAAGGACACAGTAGAGGACTGGCTCCTGTCACAGCTACAGGAATTCTGGGAGAAGGGAATCCTTCGGCTCTTGAAACAGCGGGATAGTTGTGTCAGGCCTCTGGTGATTACATGTGAAGGCAGACTTCAGTATATCCATAGTGTTGTTTTGTACCTTTTCATTTGAACACCTCTAATAAAATATTAAAATTAAAAGATGGTATAGATATTGTTAGGCATAAAATCCCTAAATTAGCACCAACATATTGGTTAATCCATGGCTTGGTTTCATTTATTTGATTATGGCAATGCATGCTAATGCTAACTGCCGAAAGGCAGGTATTCTTTCATGGAGTATTTTCTAAAAGAAACTGGCTCATATCCACATTATGCAGGGGAAAATCATGAAAACGATTAATGCAGGTAGCCTGTTCACCTGGAATCAATATCAGGTCCAACTGCCAGTGTTCAATGATTTTATTGCTCAGCTGCTGGTGAGCATACTGTAGCAGTGTTATAAAAAAAATTTATTCAACAGTAGGATGCATTAGTTCATAATTTTCAGTATCAATCAAAACTGGACAAAGTGGATGATGGAGGCAATACTATAATCATCATAGAAACTAAGATTTTGCTGCTGATTTTATTATATGTACTAGAGAAAATAAACTCTGTGAATATTGAATTTCAGTCTGAAAATTTTAGATTGCACATACTTTTTATTTAGTAGTTTCAATTGAGTATAAAAATATCCTTAGATTTTCACAAAAGATGAAGTTACTACTTTGTGCAAGCTGGTTCAGATTGATCCAAGCACAGCAATAAATCATAAGTCTCTAAAAATATATTTAGGAGGCTGTTCTGTGACAGTGAAAGCAAGTTTAAAACAATTGTTTAAAATTTCTTCTTGAACTTAGTACCTTAATAATATTTATTTGTTGAACCTCTAAATTATGATCAAATTGTCATCAGTTTAAATGTTCTAGACCAGAAGTCACCAATGGTCCGTGAAAACTTTTTGATGGTCCACAAAAAAATTGGGACATTATTTATATTTTTATGAAGATTCAGTTGACGTGTAACAAAACCTTTTAGCGAAATTCCTTCAATGAATTTAGCGACTTTTTAGTTACTTTTGCAGGTGTATATAGCGACATTTGAAAGTGAGAGTTGGCATCCATGGATATGCTGCTGTTTTCAATAATAGCACGAACTGTAATTCTCTTTCCTTTTGAATCACAAATATATGCTATTGTAGTCGTTAATAACACAGTTTTTCTCCATATCAATAGGCAAGTTGATGGATTTTTATGAGAACCGTCTGCATTTTTGTTTATAATTGATCACTGGAAGTTTCCTTTTTTTGTTTTGTCTAACTGTTGATCAATGGCGCCCATTGCTGAGTAAGTGATGATTATTATGTTTACAATAATTTAAAATAGGTGGCATAACACTTTCAGTTTATTGATATTGCTTTGTGTTTGCTATTTTGTTTTTGCTTTTCGTGAAGTTCCTTTTCAGTGATATGGAAATGTGAAGCTTTCTGTACAAGAAGGTAAGATTTTTGTACTTTTCATATAATTTTTCAATGTGAACGAAATATGTATATCAGTGAGATGTTAATAGTGTTTTAACTGTTACTCATAATCAGGGGTGTAGCCTAAATTTCCATAAAGGCATGCTGCTGAACACCAAATGTTTCAATAATTAGATTAACAAATGAAAATTAGAATTACATGTATTGGAAAAATGAATGTTGTTTTTGCGTATTAATATGTTATTTTTAAGATCTGATTTAAGGTGTTTTTTTTTTTTTTTTTTTTTTTTTTTCTTAATTCATATTAGTGGTCTGCCAAATATAAAATTATATATCTAGTGGTCTGTGAAGTTCAAAGGGTTGACAACTGTTGTTCTAGACCCAGTAATGAAACGTGATCATGCCAAATCACTATTCTCTATTTTACATTTAGCAATACAGTTTCCCCACCTTGTTTCTGAAAACAAATTATTTCTTCTAGATTATGAATGGAAATCTAGAAATCATTCCATTTAAATCAAGCTTTAGATCTTGAAAAAACTTCCCTGAGTTTTGGTATATGTTAAGTAATGTAAAAGATGGCCTTTAATTATTTTAAATACAAGATTTTATCTGACTATTTTATCTCACTCTTCAGCCAGTATAGAAAATTCCCCTCTCATGTAAACTGTGTAAAAACAAAAGCCACAAACTCAAACTGGGACCTGTGAAACAGCAATTATTGACAAAACAGGCAATAAGAAGATCTAATCGAAATGTAAAAATAAGTATAAAGTATGGAAATGTAAAAATAGTCATACAAGGAAATTTTCATAAAACAAGTGAAGAAAATTTTCAAGAGAATGAAGGAACTTCAAAAAAGCATGTATGGAGGGAATTAAATGAGATGAAAATTCTGATTACATTTAAATAAAATATGTTTAGGCATGTTAAATTTTATCTTAATTGTGTTCTTATACTGTGTAATGAAAACTAGGTTGCCCCCCCCCGGGTTTATTTCAGTTGCAATTCATTTATTCCTCCCCCCTTTTTTTTTAATTTGTGAGTTTTTTTTAATTTGTGAGTTTTTTTTAATTTGTGAGTTTTTTTAATTTGTGAGTATAATTTGTATATCTTGATGTATTTAAAAAGCAGATTATATTCATAGTAATGAGTTTTTGACTTATAATTAGATATGTGTACTGTTAACATCTTATGCTTTGTATTTCATTGATTACCAAAGAGCTATTTAAGTTTTAAATGAATGTCTGGCTTTTTGTATAACCTTTGTAGATTTCTAGGAAGTTTTTGAAACTTTTGCTCTAAACTTCAGAACATTGCTAAATGTGGTTATCAGTCAAAAATCACCAAAGATAATTTTGAAGATATTCAATATGAAAAATTATTTGGCAAAACATTTTGCCACCTTTAGCCATTCAGCATCTAAACATTTTGGGTAGTATTGCCAATAAGAAATTATCAAAATTTTTACCTCTTTTTACCTCCTAAGTTTTTCTTTTCTACAAACTCTTAAATATGCTTAATTTGATTTAGTGATAGATTAGACGTAGCAAAATTATGCTATCAAAAGTTTTAATATTAATACATACCTTCAAAACACATTCATTTGTATGACTTATGAAAGCATACTTCTTTAACTTTTAGCTTTAAAAATGTTATAATCATTTGCTAAACATTAGATGTGTTTGATTTTATACTTTTTTAAAATTCTTTTCAGGTATATCCTGGGAAGGTTCAGCCATTTATGTTACAGCATCAATATCTGAGTTTGTAGATTGGCAGTCTTCAAAAACAAATAATTTAGATAACTCAAATCCCTTTTATTCATTTTGCAAAAACGATTATTGGGCTTACTCCAGTTATAATTACATGCATTTTACATTTGATGATAATTCAGAAATATTAAAGGTAATTTCTTTTCTCTCTTTTTCTTTTAAATTCTTATCAGTATAATGATATATAGAATTGTGCATATTGTACAGTACAAAGTATGACATCCAGATGTCGAATATCCACAGTGATCTAATATCCAGACCACTAGCCAAAAATAAATAAATAAAAAATAAAATAATAAAAACACTGCTCTCACCCTTTATATAAAATATAGGAATGAGAATATAATACTCAATGAAAGGAAGCAGGTTTACTGTAAATGCAATTTTGCTCCAGACTAAGATTCCTTCATGTCACTTGCAAACAACTGCTGGCTGCTGGAATCACTGCAGGTTCTAAAGTCTGCTGTATGGTACCTCTCAAAATTTTAAAAATTTTGCTGCTAGTAAATTCTGCTGCCCAGTGTCTCTCTTCAGTTCTCAAAATTTTTCCATTTTTAATTTTTGCTGTTGTGTGCACCTCTAAATTCCAAAATTGAAGGGTTTGCAGCAAGAAGGGCCCAACTCCACTTTGGTAGATTTTGTGTTCACGAGTCTTTTTTGTTAAAAAAAAATAATTGTTCTTTGTATTTATTAAAAAGTCATTCAAGTAGCCCTAAAAAATCATTTTTACTGGCACTTTTAATGAAGACAAATGTTTAAAATATAAGTTAAAAAATAAATTTTTGAAATTTTTTAAAAATTTTCCAAAAATTTAAAATTGTGGAGCTGGGCCCTTCTTGCTGCAAGCTCTTCAATTTTTGCTTCCTAGTGTGACTACACCAGGGTCAGATTTAGACTTGATAAAGCTTTAAGCTGTTTGAAATATGGAGCCTTTTATAAGTCTAGATATTCTATGTCAGTGCCAAATATGATTTTCGGATACCTAGAGGGTTTTTAGGGTGGCGCCCAAGAAAGCAGGGGCCCTAAGCTGTAGCTTGTGTAGCTTATACATATATCCTGCGCTGGACTACACTGGCTGTGATGCCAGCTCTTTTTGGGGGGTTAGCACCTTATTTAACCCAAACAATAAACAAAGCTCCAATGTTGCCACATCTACATGTCATATTTTATCTGATGATCTAAAATCTGCAAATTTCTAAACTCTGCAATCACCAGTATCCTGACAATTGTAAACTTTGTGCTGTGTTTACCAGTTTGAGCTGCCACCCTGGTAGAATGCTTATACACATGTGTAGCATACCTACATCTTAGGAGCTAGGAGTCAGTACTCTATCATAGACACAGGAGTCAGTACTCTATCATAGATCCCCAGAAGTGTAGCTGGTGCTGCCATAGATTGTAACAATGGAGGTAACTAATTTAGAGGACATTATTTTCAAGATCACTGATGTTTGTATTGTCTGTATTATGCAAAACAATAAATGCCTATGTGTAGAATTATTTCACAATCGAATAAAGTTTCTGCAAATTCTCACCATTTGTCTGTCATTATCTAAAGATTAGTTAAAAATATGCCCCACCTTATGTATTCAACTTATATAATGAGAGCATTTTTTAATTTTTGAATGTGTTCTTCAAATCCCAATAGTGAAGAGTATGCAAGGTAATTTAAAGTAAATGGTAAAAATAGAAAACAGACATATAACCATTGTAATGAATTTATTTTACAAATATAGATATATTATGAAAGTTCAACTCTTCAACTTTTGTTTGCCAGTACCATAAAGCTTATCTTTTTGAAATGCTCACTAGAGACACTGATATTTTAAATGGCAGCATCAGTGAAAGAAAAAACTTACTGTGTGGTAAAATTTTTTGACTGGCATTATTAGGTATTTAGAGGATCATGAGTTCTCCCCACCCCATCATAATGCTCTAACATGCTCCTCAATGTGAGATTTCAGGTTTCTCCTAATCTGATCAATATGTCTTAAGCTGCATTGATGAAGAATACTGTAGATCCCCAGAAGTCATATCTGGAATGGGCACTTTTTAAAACCCAAATGCTTAATCGGATATGAACTCTTGGGGTGTCCACAGTATTGCTGTAAATACTTCCGGAGTTCACATCCAAAGAATGGAATCTTCAGAAGTGAACAGGATCTTCAAAAAGAATGGAATCTTTGGAAATGAATCTTAAATCATCTCAATATATTAACTTCATCATCTCAGAAATTCATATCCTGAGATCATCTGAGTAATTTTTATTGCATTTTAAAAGTTGGATCTTATGATATGATGATAATGTTTCAGAAACGGACGTAAAATTGAACTTTTACATATGACTTTAGAGTGCAATTTGACTTAAGAAAACTTTGAATGTATGACAAAAGTGTGAAGTAAAAGTGCTCTGAATGAGCACTACGGACATTAACTCGCTAGAAAAATTTAACATGCTAAGGATATAATGTTACCTTCAATAACATATGAGTTTTGAGTTAGGTCCTTGATAAACGTCAGCATGAGGTCTTTGAGACATTTCCTACATAGTATGGGCTTTAACCAGTGCCCAACTAGAATACTGTTGGCAGATGCATTACATTAAAATTATGCAACTCATTTTGATTCAGCAATCTGAACATTGGGCACTTGATGATTGGAAATGAGTAACCTGTTCTAATCATTTATTTTCTAGCTATTAGTAGCAGATGGAAGGATTTGTGTATGAAGAAAACTTACAGTGCCATGGATCTCATCTATCAGAAAGACACTGTAAAAGTTGTGGTGACTCTATAATATGAGATTTGTTTAGCTAGCAATTGGTAGGACCTCTGTAACAAAATGATTTGATAAGCAAATGCTGTATGCACATCTATTTTGAAGAGTTATACTTATTCATGCCTTTCATTCAATCTCAAAATTTGACCTCTTTTAGCATAAATATATAGATGTCAAATAATGGTTAGTGAAGCACTGATTAGTGTTTGGAGTCTTGCCATGGCCATCAGAGTCACCAGAAATATTATTTCTGAGATATCATGTTTCTAGAACACAGAAATCCTGCATCTCTGACTACATCAAAATTTTGTTCTCCAAGTATGATTCCTCTAAATTAAGCATAATGTCCATTGCCACAGAATACTTCCCTATACTTATGTAGCCCCATTGTATTTGTTCAGTTCTACATTCCTTTAGAGAGATTTATAATATTACACTAGATTATCAGAAGCTCGGTCATTATGTTAAATTGAATATGAAAATGTAAATTAAATAAAAAGTTAGCAGTATATCAACAAGTCAAAAAAATTTAAGTTGGAAGTCAACTGCAGGGGAAAGAAAGAATAACTCATATCTGTATCTCAAGCCAGGTCTGGAAATAGAGAAATTAATCCAAAAAATGATGCAGAAATGAAGAGTAAAATAATGAATATCTATTTGGTTAATTTACTTTGCAGGGGAAAGCCATAAAATTTTGACAAAATTTTCTGGTTTCTGTATCATGACTGATTAAGCTCTGGAATTTATAATAATCCCCCTCCCCCAAAAAAAAAGAGAAAAAGAATTAGATCCAAAAGAAGAGTCTCACTTTCGTACCTGCTTAATGCTTCATATATGTGCAGTAAACACCTTTTTTCATAATAAAATATGTGAAAGATACCGATTCTTAATTTCTGTGCAGTACTAAAAACACCTTTATGTTGAAGAAACACAATCATTTATTAGCTTATCATTTATTAGCTTAAATGTATATAATCAATAATTTATTAGCTTTGTATCTGCCTTTTCGCTGGGTATACATCTCAAACAGAAACATTCTACCAAAGTTCATTGCTGATTTTATACCTACTGAATGACTTATATCCCTTATGCTAGCCTGGTAATTGTTTCTTATTATTTTTTGTTTTCATCCAAATGTGGCTATCAGTTCCTGGCTACCTGAGAAGTAACTCATGTAGTGATGTCTAAAACACTTTTTTTAAACATTAGTTACTGAATACCAAACATCATGACAACCTTTCATGTTGACATTATGCTTGACCACCATTACAGACTTCAGCCAACTGTATTGGAAAGTTTGAGTGTGTTGACAATAAGAAATTTAACAGAAATTTCTTTCCATATGTAAAAAATAGATTTTGTGAATGATATTCATAGGCCAAAAGATTACATATAGTGCTGTTTGAATGAAAAATAGGCATATTCTTGTCCAGATCCTTAAGTATATATAGGGATTTATTTATTCGGGACTCAGATGAACCTGGAGCATATTCAGGAAACTTATTTAAATATCATAAGTAACTAATATAATTCAGGCTTAACTTCTACAGTGTGTGATAGAAGCAAGAAAAAATTTGTCAGATCATGTCTTTAATCACCAGTCATCGCTAATAGTGTATAGTAGAAGCTAGCTAAGAAAAAATCATAAGGAAACTAAAAAACAGGAAGGCACCGGGCTATGATGCAATAACCAACCTAGCGATCAAGAATTTACCGAAAAATTATATTGCAAGATATGCCAGTATTTTAAATGCTTGCTTAACTATCAGATACTTTCCGCTTGCCTAGAAAAGAGCCAAAATGATTGTCTTGCCTAAAGCCGGCAAGGTTACCACTCGCCAGAAGGATTTAGACCTATCAGTCTGCTTCCTGTTTTGGGGAAAATTTTTGAACGCATCATTTATCATAGAATCCAACCATACTTAGAGAAACTACCAGAAGAACAGTTTGGTTTCTGAAAAACGCTTTCCACCATGAAACAATTGGTCAGACTTTCTGAGTACATCGGCAGTGCGTTACATAACAGACAAAATGTGGCTTTACTCATGCTAGACGTGGCCAAAGCTTTTGACCGCATCTGGCATGAGGGTCTGATTTTCAAGCTCCGTTCCCTTGGCTTTACCAAAACTTTTAACGTGTCTTATCTACTCATTCCTGAAAGGCAGAAGTTTTCATGTTTCTATTGGAAATGAGATTTTTGAAGTCAAAAGAATTCACGCCGGCGTCCCGCAAGGGTCAATTTTAGGTCCGATTTTATATCTTTTCTTTCTGACTGACTTCCGTAAAACAGGCTTTAACTGCAATGACTTTCTTGGCTGTTATGTCGATGATACAGCGCTTGCTGTAAAATCTATGGGTCCTAATCAAGCTGTCAGGAAATTTCAACAAGTCATGCCACAAATAGAATTTTGGTGTACCAAATGGCGTATTTCAACTAACGCAGATAAATCCAAACTGCTCATTATCCGAAAGATGAACTCTGCCACTGAAATTACAGAAAAGCTATTTGACACAGAAGTTCCTAGAGTACGCAAGGCGAATTACCTTGGTGTTATTATTAATGATAAATTTTCCTGGAAGGATCACCTGGCTCATGTCAGGGGAAAAACATTAGGAGTCATTCAGAGTCTTAACCCACTTATTAACGAGCACTCTAAACTGGACTTAAGAAGAAAACGGCACTTATACATCTCTGTTATACGGCCAATCTTCACGTATGCATCCCCTCCGTGGGCATCAATTAGAGACAGGGACATATCTAAATTACAAATTACACAGAACAAGTTGCTGCGCACCTTCATGAGTTCGCATTATTTTGTATCTAATAAGACTTTACACAAGGATTTGAAAATTGAAACTGTCATAGAGCATCTTCATCACTTAAACTCCAGCTTTTTTCAGAAAGCAGTTACATGCCCTCACATGACAAAATTACATGTATTTGACTACATTCCACTACCGGAAGAAAAAGAGTTACGACCGCTAGCAGCCCACCTAGCCAGAGATCTGAACTTTCCTACATAAAGTAGAATATTCCTGTATATAGTTGTATATATTGTATATAGCTTTTATGAATACTTTTCTCATTATTTCATCGAAACTTCTATATGATATCTGATTTTACAAACTGTATTTTTGTCACTGTAACTTTATATTTGCAAATGTATGCTTTTGAGAGTTTGTATTCTTACAAACTCGTTCTGTCATGTAGTATGCTCTCACAGTATCTTATCATAAAAACACATGATTGCTTTACCTTGCACTGCTCCATCTGCGGCGCATCTTCTTGTCTGGCCTAATTTCTAAGCTTGTGGCATCTTACTTGCCCCCCTTCTGCCTCACCTCATTCTCTCAACTCCTACCAAGTCAGGCTTACTACTGTCATGTGCCTACTGGCTCTCTTCATGAGCTGGAAACAGTGCGCTTCGCACGCTACTCCAGCCATACTTGTTCGGATTCATACTAAAAACATGCTAAAACAACACACTTCTCAAAATCTGTAGTTCTAAATGCAGAAAATATCACTACCGATATTGAAGAAAGTGACAAATAGGTTGCTGAGAAAGAAAAATTTTGATTGCAATTTAGTAGGAATTCTTGACTCTGCAATTGCAGAGTTGGATAACTGGACAAGAAATTATGTGAAATAATTTAATCAACTTAGATTATAAATACTTAATTGTTTCATAAACAATTATTTCATATTTTTAATTTAATAATTTCTGTGTATCATATTCCTAGGTGTAAACTGATGGTCTAAAATCCAGAAATTCTGAAATCGAATACAAATGAAACTGCTAGCAAGTACGGGTTTCAAACTTTGTACTGTATGTTTATGCATCTTCTGTAAAAATGCATTATTGTGAACTTTCTTGTATGTTTTAAGAGTGGTATTTCTAGGTAGGCTGTGAATTGGGGAACATTTGGATTACCTGAAGAACCTGGAAATGAAAGTGCGTTTTGGTTAGGAAGTATGGGAGCATATACACCTTGCCATTATGATTCATATGGGTATAATGTGGTAGCCCAAATTCTAGGAAGGTATAAAAAATATGCTAGCTTTAAGTTTATTTATCTGATATTTGTTGCACTTAAATTATTTTGATTTCTTTTAAAATTTGTGAAAAGCATGAATTGTGTAGAAAGTAGGTTTATGATAAAAGAAAATAGTAGTAGAGATAGTAACAAGTATTATTACAGTACCAGGTGTACAAATATGAAATGTGGATTTGAAATAACAGAGGGTGCACCAATGCAGTTTGTGCTATAAAGATTTGACACTGTGCCCTTTTGTTGTGTCATCAATAAGTGTCAGATGCACATGAGTGTTAAATTGAAAAAGTGTATGTATAGTATTGTGTTGTGTTCAATATGTCGAAATTTATACCGAACTAAAAGCATTTGCTGACAGCATTAATTTTTTGTTTTCATATAAAGAAAGCTGCTGCTGAATCATACCGAGAAGCGTATGGTGAACATGCTCCGTTGCAAGACACGTGTGAATGAATGTTTCGGCATTTCAAACAGTGGTGACTTCGATGTTGCAGACAAGGAAAATGGATAACTGTCAAAAAAATACAAAGATGTGGAATTGCAAGCATTGTTGGATGAAGAATGATTTGCAAACATAAAAATAACTCACCATGGAATTGTGTGTTAGTCAGTAATCTGTTTCCACGTTATGTGTATGTTATGTAAGTGCAGGAATGATTTTATACGAACAAAGTTAGGTATTGCTAAAAATACTGTGTTAGATTGGAAGAGATTTTGTAGGCAAGTGTTCACGGGTTAATGCTTGAAAGAATATGGGATGTTGGGTGGAGAGAGCTTGATTGTAGAAACTGATGGAAGTAAATTTGGTAACCAAAGATATCATAAAAGGAAAAGAATTGCAGGGAAATGAGTATTTGGTTTGCTTGATGGAGGGATGGATTAGTGTGCGTTTACAGTGGTTGAAAGCTCAAGTGCATCATTAATGTACCTATAGCAAAAATATCAGTAATTGTGAAGAACAGAGAAATCTGAAAATATCATATTTAAATTATATTGATGATCATTTTTACTAATTAGAACAATTATAAATTATATGTAATGATAATTACAAATTTTTTATAATTAATATAAAAAGTAGGTTAATAATATAATTTTTAATATGTTGTGTTTATTTTTGCCTCACTATTATATCTGCATGTCAACATAAACTTATTAATTCAACATTCCTTCAGCATCACCTAAAGCATCAAGCTACCGAGGTTTCACTGCATAGGTAATGGGTTTATCTAAACAAGTCCTGAAGATTAGAAAACATACTATATATATTTAATAATGCTGTTTTATGTTCAAGGAATTTTATTTATTTCATTTTATTTTCTTCTGTAAATTTTTTAATTTTTTTATCTTGGAAAGATACATTAGTATCTGGACCTTCATGCATTGACTAATTTGAAAATATTTCTATTTTAAGGCTGTATAAAGTAAAAATCTCGTTTTTTTTTTTTTTTTTTTTTTTTTTTTTTTTCCCCATTATGAACTTTCAAATTTGTGTTGTTATATTTGAGGTGCATACTGCATTTTATTCTTTCTAGAAAAATGTATGTTTAAATATTAGAAAATTTTTATTCTCAATGCAATGAATAATGTATTAAATTTTCCTCAATAAACTTGTAAAAAACTGACTTTAATTAAGTTTTGATTGTTTAAAAAGTCCTGTGAGGAATTGATTTTATTTTTAAGAAAATGAATTGTGTGTGTAAAGGATGTGATTTTCAGCTTAAGCAACTTAATCCTCCTAATGCTTATGTCGAGTCTGTCTTGAACTCAGTTTACTTCACATGTGCTTCTGTGTTTAGCATGGCTGAACACTTTACAATAGAATTTTATTGTAAATTTTCATGTTTTCTTTAGAATTTATGAAGCAAATATAAGTATTCATTATAACAGCTGATAAAACTTCAAATAATCAAATGAATGCTATTTAAGTGTATAAATGATGATATGAATCACACAATTGATGTATTAAATGGTGAAAAAATCTTCATGCTGTGATTTTGATATAATCTCTGGATGCCATTTTTTAACAGTTTTAATAAGAATAGCCATATGTCTATAACATGTTACATCAACAATATTGTGAAACATATTGTCATATTTTGCAGACATATAAATATTAGTTCTTGAATTCCTGGATTAGAGATGTATTGGATATTATTTTAGAAAAAAAATATTATTGTAAATTTCTGCAAATATTTAAATTCATTTAAATGCATTTTAAATTTTTGTGTATTGTTATAATATTGTGTATATAATTGTTTAATTTTTGCATTTAGGGTTCATCCCCTGGAGTGTTTATATGACTTAGTATTGTTGCGTGCGTATGGGTTCGTTGCAAAGTGAATGCACAAATCCGATGAAAAATGAAGACAATTTATTATTATCACAACAAATATGATTAAATGTCCTCAAATAATCGTGCAGTATCACAATATATCACAGTAGTTATCTTCTAACTACTTAAACATTCAATATAACTTCAAAACAGCTAAAGAATATTAATAATATATTCAAATATATTCAAAACAGCTAAAGAAAGCTAATCTGCGAATTCACTACAGTCAACAAGAGCAGTTTTCTAAACAAACAACAAACTAAGTAACTAACTTGAACTGAGAGGTTTTCCTCCTTTCATAAGATTTTTAAATCGTGTGCGAGAATTTTCTAGTAATTTCTCGAAATCAAAAAGAGATATTTATTAAATGTTTAATTCACACGCTCTTGTATTTTCAGTTTTCTGACTTAGCTTTCTTTTAATATTTATCATGCGCTGCACTGCGCGGGAAATAAAACCATTTAATTTATAATTGAACTAACATTAGCTTTTTAATTACCAAATTCGTAACACTACCCCCTTCCCAAGGACAGCACGTCCCGGGCAGTACAATCCCTGGACAGGAAGCCAAACTTACAACTAAAAGTATAAATACAATAATAAGCATTACATTACAATAATAAACAACACGAACAACAGTAATGCAATACTAACTTAAACAAATCAAATGCTATCACTAAATACAAATCAAGTCAAATAAAACTAAATTAAGAAACAAAAAGGACCATGGTCTTATACTATTTAGATTATTTACACAAAAGGACCGTGGAATTCTTACACTATTTACACAATACATATTTACATAAATTATTTACGTACTACTGTGGCCAGGTGGTAGTAATGAGCTAACCTGTCGTAATGAACGAATTTTAGGTTTAGAGTTCGATGGACTTACGGATCCGAACCACCGACGTCATTCAGCCTGTTTAGGACTGTGTACGGACCATAACCCAAGGTGACTGTAATTTCGGACAAAGTCCTTTCCGTCGAGTCGGATTCCACAACCACGAACCTTGTCTCCTTCGTGGAATTGATGTCCAGTAGCTCTTGTGTATGTGTATCGGGTCTTCATCTTCTCCGTCGCCAAGTTGACTTCGCTCTCATGCAAAGTTGTGCATCACTTCAAACCGGGCCTGGAGATCTTGAATATATTCCATAGGCAGATGAAGGAGCATCCAGAGGGAGACCAAACAATAGATCACAAGGCAGACGAAGGTCACGACCAAAGAGCATCTGTGATGGGGAATAGCCGGTAGTCTCGTGAACAGCACTGCGGTAAGCCGGTAAAAACAGCGATAATTTCTTGTCCCAGTCCTGCTGGTTTCTGGAAACCACTAATGAGAGGTTATTAAGGATGGTTCGATTGAACCTCTCTACCATGCCGTCCGACTGAGGACGTAATGGGGTCGTTTGTGTTTTGTCAATGCCGAGTAATTTGCAGAGTTCTTTGATTACTGCTGACGTAAAATTCCTTCCCTGATCGAAATGTAACTGAATAGGCACTCCAAACCTGGAAATCCAGTGCTGTACCATCACCTCAGCTATTGTGACAGCCTCTAGATCAGGAATGGGATACACTTCAGGCCACCTTGTGAAGTAATCAATGACATGAATGAGTATATATTTGTTGCCATCAGAAGTTCGTGGCAGAGGTCCCAAGATGTCAAAGGCGATACGTTCAAACGGCACACCTACATTGTAATGTTGCAGCTTGCCTCGGCTGCGTTTCCTCGGTCCTTTCCAACCTGCACAGGCATCGCATGATCGGCACCACTTTTGTACGTCATCCTTTGCATTATTCCAGTAAAACGCTCACGAACTCTCTGCAAGATGTTCATTACTCCAAAGTGACCTCCTGTAGGGCTGTTATGTACTTCTTTAAGGACATCAGGAATCCGGGATCTTGGAAGTATCAGTTGCCATCGGAACGTCTTCCCATCATCCGATTCGAATTTCCGGTATAAGATGCCGTTTCAAATGTGAAGTGAATCCCAGAGTGCCCAGTATTGTTTTGTTGTAGGACTACAGATAGAAATGTCCTGCCAGGTAGGTTTTCTGTTTGATGACTTCATTAAATCAATTATGGGTTTAATGTCACGGTCTTCCAGCTGGTCTTTCCTAACTTCATCATCACTCCACGGGTCTCGATCAGCCGATGTTGATGCTGTAATTTGTCTTGCGACGGGAGTCAGCAGCTCGTATTTCGCTTCCACCCTGGAACAATATCGGCAGCTTTCTGGGCAAGGTCTTCTAGACAGGGCATCGGCGTTCCCGTGTGATGATCCCATATGATGACGGCTAGTGATGTCATATTCTTGGAGTCTCTGTATCCACCTGGCTATTTGACCCTCAGGATTCTTGAAATTTAAAAGCAAGGTTAATGAGACACGGTCCGTGTGGAGGAGGAATTTTCTGCCATATAGATAATGATGGAAATGCTCTACGGCTTTAACTATGGCGAGCAACTCTTTCCTAGTGACACAGTAATTCCTCTCCAGTTTAGACAGGCACTTGCTCCAGTAAGCTACTACACGTTCTTGGCCGTCTATTTCTTGGGACAAAACAGCACCGACACTTTCATTGCTCGCGCCGTGTCGAGAATAAATGGTCTGTTGAGCTGAGGATACGTCAAGATTGAAGCACATGTTAAAGCTTCCTTTAAGTTGTTAAATGCGTCCTCGCATTCTTTTGTCCACAAGAATCTTTGCTTGCTCTCTGTCAGTTTGTGAAGGGGTCTTGCGATGGAAGAAAAGTCCTTCACGAATCTCCTGTAGTAGGTGCAAAGCCCTAGGTAGCTTCTCAACTGATGGACATTTTCGGGACGTTTCCAGGATTTAATGGCTGACACCTTTTCAGGATCCATGCACACACCTTCTGCAGAGATGACATGTCCTGGGTAAGTCACTTCCTTTCGGAACAATTTGCATTTAGCGGGACTCAGCTTCAGATTGGCCTCTTTCACTTTCTGAAGCACCTTTCTAAGATTTTCTAGATGCTCTTCAAAACTCTTTCCGACGATGATGATATCGTCCAGGTATATCAGACAGGCTTCGTAGGAAAGACCTTTCGAAACAGTCTCCATAAGGCGTTCGAATGTTGCCGGCGCATTACACAGTCCAAACGGCATCACCTTGAATTGCCAAAGCCCTTGACCCGTAGTAAATGCCGTCTTTTCTCAGTCTTCAGGGTGTATTTCTACCTGCCAATAACCACTCTTTAAATCAAGTGTTGAGAACCACTTGCTTCCAGAAAGAGTGTTTAGAATGTCATCAATTCTAGGAAGAGGGTAACTGTCTTTCTTCGTAACCTCATTCAACCGGCGATAGTTGATGCAAAATCTTGTTAAGCCGTCTTTCTTTCTGACGACAACGATGGGAGATGCCCATGGACTCGCTGAAGGCTGGATGACATCGCCTTCTTCCATATCTCTTAACAGTGATCGCACCTCTTCCTGTTTAGCAAACGGTAGACGTCTTGGATTTTGCTTGATCGGGGGATGATCGCCGGTATCGATTCTGTGTTGTGTTAAACTAGTTCGACCCACATCAGAAGATGAGCGGGAGAAAACAACTTGAAGATCTTTAATGACGCGATCGGCAGCATTCTTCTCTTCATCGTTTAATTGTGCATTCTGCAATAACTCCAATCTAATGCTCTCTGAGGACACAGATTCTGGGATGTTACTCTTTCTTTCAACCCTGGTTACTGGAGTACATGTTGCAACCACTTCACCTTTCTTAATAACTCTCGACTTCTCAGTTACATTGGAGACTCTCTCTCACCTGGATAGGTCGACGAGTGTTGAAGCTACCAGTACTCCTTTTGGGATATTACAGTTATCGGGATATTCTATGAAGCCGTAGCGGAAATTTTTATTTTCAGTTATGGATCCAGGAAGTAAAAACTCGGTTCTTGCGGGTATTGTGATATCATCTTGAGCTATAATTTTGTAGATAAAGATTTAACTCCTTCCATTCATTAATTCAAAATAGGGCTATGTCCTCAGATATCAAGAATGCAATTCGTTCTTTTTAAAAGTCCAAGGAGAAAACTGTTTATTTCCTTAGAAAGTCCAATCCGAGTATGCAAGGAATCAGTGATCTCTGCTACATATGCCGTGTGATGGTAAGCGGCACTTTCCAAACCGAGATGTTAACGTTTATTTTTCCATCGATGTCGATCTTCTCACCGAACACAGTCTGGAGGGTTACGCAGGGCGGCGTCCAGATAAGTTTGTTTCCCATTTGTTGAGCCAAATCTTTTCGGATGATGGTAATGTTGGCTCCTGTATCTATCGTCATATTGCAGGGAACTCCATTAATATGTCGTATTGTGAAAAGTCCATTACTGCCGCCTCTCACTGCAGAAATCTGAAGCGCTTTAAACTGGGGCTTTTCATTATCTGGCAACCTCCGCCTCGCGAGATGGCCACTAATTAATTTCCCTCCTGCTTGCTAAGAGCAGTCTTAACATCCGTGCCCTGGGGTGTTCTGCAGTTTAGCCGTATGTGTCCTTCAGCTCCACAGTTCCAACATTTTAAGGTCGGTTCCTTTTCACTGATATTTCTTCTCAAGTCATTGAGTTGTCTGGTTATATCGTCTAGACGAACAGTGACTTGATCCCTTGGCTCCTGGACATGAGCAGCTCTGATTGGGTGGCGGTCTCTACGAGTTGCTTGCTGGGCTGCCTCGAATTTCATGGCGTACACTAGAGCGCTTTTTAAATCTTTTACATCCGCCGTTCGTAGAGCTTTCTGTATTTCAGTATCCCGGATGTCGTCGATAAAGTATTGCAAGAACAGAATTTCCCTTGTTTCTGTCGGGCATTCCGAAAAGGCGAGATGGGACAGCCTTTCAACACCCGTGGCAAGCTCCTGAAGTGTTTCGGTAGGCTTCTGTTGGCGAGATTTTAATTGGAGCCTGCTGTAGTCTTTTAAACACTTCTCCCCAAAGCGCAGCTCCAAGGCGGCGGACAGAGCTTCGAAATCTAACCTTTTGTTATCGGGAAGAGTCTGAAGGATATTCGCTGCATCTGCTCTTAAAGAAGCGGCGAGATGACAGGCCTTAGCTTGGGAATCCCATCCATTCGCATCCGCCACAATAGAAAATTGTGTCTTATACACCTGCCAGATATGTAGATAGCTTCAGAGAAGGATGAGCAAGCGTTGGTAAAAATTTAAAACCATTCGAATTGCTCCCTGCCGTTGCTACGAATTTCTTTAAAGTATCGACTTCTTTCGCAACGGCTGAAACCCTATCATCAATTTGTTGCTCGACAGCAGAAACTCGCTCTTCTATGTGTTCTTTTACAGAAGAAACTCTTTCTTCTATTTCTTCTTTCACCAAAGAAACTCTTTCTCCAATTTGAACTTTTACGGAAGAAACCTTTTCTTCAATATGCCCAACTTTGTTTCCAACCACATCTATTCTGCCTTCCATTGCATCGAATTTGGTTTCTATTATGCAGGCAATTTCTCTTTTCATTTTGTATTGACTTTCTTCAATCTTTACTTGTACGGCTTTTATCTCTTCATTAACAGATTCCTTAACAACTTTTATTTCGTCTTTAAACATTAATTGACCAGCTTGAATGGCCTTCATCTCTTCCTTAACAGATTCTTGTCCTGCTTTCATTTCTTCCTGTCCCGCTTCAATCTTTTCCTAATTAGATTTCATTTCATATTTCTTCTTTCAACGAGGCATAGGCTAAGATCTTAATTGCTCTTCCATCGCTCTTGTTATTGGCATTCAAATCCCACTTCTGACACCAAAAATTGTTGCGTGCGTACGGTTTCGTAACGAAATAAATGCACAAGTCCGATGAAAAATTAAGAAAATTTATTATTATCACTACAAATATGATTAAATGCCCTCAAATAATCGTGCAGTATCACAATATATCACAGTAGTTATCTTCTAACTACTTAAACATTCAATAGAACTTAATTCAAAACAGCTAAAGAAAGCTAATCCGCGAATTCGCTACAGTCAACAAGAGCAGTTTTCTAAACAAACAACAAACTAAGTAACTAACTCGAACTGAGAGGTTTTCCTCCTTTCATAAGATTTTAAAATCGCGTGCGAGAATTTTCTAGTAATTTCTCGAAATCAAAAAGAGATATTTATTAAATGTTTAATTCACGCGCTCTTGTATTTTCAATTTTCCGACTTAGCTTTCTTTTAATATTCATCACGCGCTGCACTGCGCGGGAAATAAAACCATTTAATTTATAATTGAACTAACATTAGCTTTTTAAATACCAAATTCGTAACAGTATTTTATCATGACAGTAGCACTCAGGGGGAACATAAATTACAAGCCTGTCGGTTCCAAAACCTCAAGGGGAAGATCGTTCTATACAGTTGGACCAAGGGGGGATTGGCTGTAAGGCTGCATTCAGACAGTGACGTAATTGTCACAGAGCCATAGTCACAAGGAATAAAGTGCAGGAGTTCTGTTCGTACCTGCGATACAAAATCTAAGGCCACACCCAATTTGAGAAGCTATATTTACACATGCGTTGGATGTGTATACAGCTTTCCCACTTCATTTCCCCATTCAGGTTTCACACGTTCGCTTTGATTGGCCGACACTTATCTCAAGTTGGCATAAAGTTGAAAACTTCGAACTTTAAGCCAAGAGCCCTAAACCAGATTTTGTGACATAGCACAGATTGGTTGCCTGGCAACACAGCTTGGCTTAAACTACTAATGCCCTTTATAACCGTCATCTGAGCTCAGCTTTAGTCCCTAGTCTGATGGTCTCAGTAGCAGGTGTGGCTTGCCATTTGACCTGTATTCCATATAATTCCATGGTATCTGTAGCAGTGCAACAGCCAGTTCAGTGTATAACACTGTATTCCATGTGAATCCTTCAGACTGAGGCTGCCCACATGGTACTGGTAGGGACACTTTGAGAACCAGTCAAATCTTCAGGCCAATAGTGTCACACCTCATGGTAGTTGATCGACCCATTCATGAGTTTTGAATCTGTCACTTGAAAGGTTGGAATGGGCAGCAGTGTAGTGAATTTTCTTAAGCTCTCAGTGGATGCTATGCCTGACAGACTCACCTCCCGTCCAATATGGAGGTCTATAGTTGAGGTCGGGCATCTACCTTAGATCGTGTTACCAGCTAATGCACAAACTAGTCCTGCATTTAAGGTAATAATTTTAGGGCATAGTTCTATGTAATTGAATGTATGGCAATGTGTTTTGTATACAAATGTTACAATACTTTTTTGCCCTTTCTTGTAGTTTCGTTCTTTTGATGAGGAGAGACCTTTAGCTTCCCTTGAAATTCATTGTTTTAATATATGTACGCTAAATACAAGGTTGTTATTGCGATTTTGATTGTCACATTGGCGTATTTATCTTCTAATCTAAATGTTTATTTGTTGTACAGAAGTGTAGCTCTTTTGATTCTGAATCCAGCAATGTTTAATTTGTGAAAATAGTTCAAGTAGAATGTCAAGAAACATGCCTGACTAGCTTTGGTAACAAAAAATTTATGCTAGATAGGTAATTTTGTGGAAGTTTCAGGAAAACAGGTTTTTGGAGCTCTAGATGCAATTATTCCTGAAGCTTCAAGAATACTTGGAAATATTATATAAATATTGCTTTACAAGTTAGTTGCTGGTTGATTCTGAGTGATTTCAGAAACACTGCGGCTCAGAAAAAGTTAATTGACTTGCCTTTTAGAATTTCCTCTGTGAATGATTTTGGTAATTTATATTTTTCATTTGTTAAGTAAGATTTGCCTATCATTTGAATTTTGAGTTATTTACAGCTGCTTATCTTGCTATTTATTATTAATATGCATAATAAATTGTCAGTTTCTTCCTGCTATATAATTTTTTTAACAAATCCTAGCCTATTATTATAAAAATAGATGCTAAATATGTTCATTTTATTGAATAATTTATTTCTGAGAAATTAAAATCTCCCCCACCTTTTCCGGGGTATTAAGATTATATATCACAGCTTAAGAGTAAAAGAAATACAACATTTTACATTTGAGCTAAAAATTGTTGGTCAAAAACATCTAGGAATTAATAATTGCACATTTCGAAAAGATTCTGGGAATTACAAAGTGTTAAATGAGATCTTTAATATAGGTTAAATGATGTTGAGTTAATATTTTAAACTTTATGATTTAAAAAAAAAATGCATTTCCACATTTTAGCTGTGTTGTACAACTATAATATCCTAACTTAACCGCTGGCCTGATTATCATGAGTTATCTCGGGTTCATATATATTGCAGTTAATTATTATCCCGAGAAAACTCAGGTGAAGCAGAATTTGTTAGTACGATTTCTTTTATCACGGTTTTACTCGGTCTGGAGGAAATGAAAGGAAATATTCAGCTTTGATTGGCAGTTTGCCAAATTTTGTTGGTTGCGTGGTTTTTTTTTTTAGGGACTGACCGTGTGTTTCCCTATTGTATAGTATACGTTAGCTTGTGGATTAGTAATGTATAAAGAAGGATCCATGCGTTGGGAAAAAATAAAATAATGGCGATGATGGAAGATAGCGAAAGCGATGATTTTTCAGATAGTGATTGTGAAGAGGCGGGGAAAAAAATCAAAAAAAAAAAAAAATCAAATCCAACGAGACAGTGCACTCTGTGCTCCCGTGAAAGAGATTCCAGCGGTAAGCCAGTAAGAAAAGAGACCAGATACCAGTGTAAAATGTTATGTATCACTCTGTGTTGCCCCTTGTTTCAAAAACTATCATACAAAGATTAATATTTAACTTTTTTTCGTTTGCCCGAGATAACTCGGGATAGTAAACTAATATTAAAAATAAATGCTTTTACACCTGCAAAAAATTAAAAATTCAACTTAACAACTAAATTAAAAACCTACATATTTTTTGTTTGTTTCGTTTTGTTTTATTTAATAATAAAATTAAAAAATGTGATGATTTTTCGCAATTTTTTTCAAAAAAATTTGTAAGGGAAGCGGTTAAGATTTTGGGGAGTAAAAGACTATTTTGAAGTTGTTTGTTGAAAAAGGGTAAAGTTAAATAAATGATTATAACCTTAGCTGAAGTTTGTAGCTGTCTGAGTGATAGAACACAATATAAACAAATGTCTTTGTTGCATAATCTGAAAACATCCTTTTCAATATAAGACCTTTAAAAAAATAAAAGTTTCAGATGTGTTGAAAATTTTGAAATTTGTAGGTTTTGATCTGATTTATTTATATCTGATTGTGTTACCTTTCTTTTGTTTGATTTAAATTATAGTTATGTAGCCTACTTTCTTATTCCTGTTACAGAAAAAAATGGGTGCTTTTCCCACCCGAAGACAGTGCATTTATGTATCCTTCAAGAATACCATATGAAGAATCAACAGTCTTCAGTGCAGTAAATATATTAAATCCAGATTTATCTGTCCATCCTCTTTTTAAAGTAGGAATCTATATTACTTGCTTTAAAGAATATACTTAGGTTTTCAATATATTTTATTTATTTTTTTGTCTAAAAATATATCAATTTATCAAATTTTAGGGGAATGTTCATTAAGTTGTGAAAATGTATGGTATTTTTTAAAATATATTTTTAATTCTCTGTGTTAAATGAAAGTAATCTACAAAGCTTGGCTCATATAAATTAAAGGATTACTTGCTTGTGTTTCATCTTTAATTCTTGTCTTATAGATACTTTCTAGATTCTTTTTTAATAATACATTTAATTTTGTATGGTAATTTAAGAGAGTTTTTAGGGGAAAGGACAGTAAATTTTAATCAGTTACTGCAGTACAGCTAGAAATTCCCTTTACACCTTAACTAAATAGGGCATGGGTTCCCAAATTCACCAGCCCCTTATCCTCGGCCACCTTGAAGTCTGACCTTACAACAGTGGAGGTTTGTTTTGTTGTTGAATCCTCCACAGTGACCCTGTGGAGGACCATCAAATCATACATCAGGAAGAAACAATATGTGGACAGTGATACTCTGTGAGCATATGTGCTTGAAGCTTTTCAGCATGTGACACTGAAGTTGCTATTGTGGGTGAGTAAAAGAACATTCAAGCGTATCAGCTGTACAGGGATAAAGGTGGTGCACGTAATGGAAGTTTGCTCAAATAAACTGTTAAGTGTTATTAAAGTTATAACGAATTTATTGCTTGTGTAAAGAGACTTTCTAGTCACCTGATGTTTTAATTTCACATGTTGAAGGCCTACAAAATACTTAGGATTTAATGTATAAAATGATTCTTTTTTTTTTTTTTTTTTCTTTTTCCAAAATTGTACTTAATTTTCATTATAGCCTTTGGATATTCAAGCTGATATCAAATGAGATGACAATTTTTATAATTTTACATGAATTTCTTTCTATATTCACATGGTTTTTTTCCCATGAATTGCATTTTTTATATAAACAACTATTCAGAAATTTCCCGTGTCCAGAATGTGACATTTCCTGAGCATTCCTGACAGTTCAGCTTTTACTGTAAAAATAGCTGAGTAATATAGTGTAATGTTTTACTGTAGTAATATCCATTATATACTTTTTAAGTAGTATTTTTCTTTTGTAATTTTATTTCTAATTTTTACCCAAATAATGTATAATTATTGCATGTATAAATTTAGTTTCAGATGATTAAAAATCTTGCTTTTTCTTTAATTTACTACTCAGGCTTTAAGGCTTTAAGTATTACTATAATTATGTTTTTTAGAATTCTCATCCACATATTGTGATTTTAAATCCTGGTGATGCTTTATTTGTGCCGAAGCACTGGTGGCATTTTGTCTTGTGCATGGATGATGTCACTGTCAGTATTAATAATTGGATAAAATTGGTATTTATCATTTTCTATATATTTCTTCTGTTTATTGGTTTTAAACTTTAGAGTTTAATTGTTTAAAAATTTAGTATTTTAAGGTGGTAATTAAAAGGAGAAATAAATAAAGTTACATTAAAGATAACCTTGTAAAAAAAAATGTTATTTATTTGATATATTTTTCATTAAAAAAAATTTTTTTTAGTGCAAACTTCCAAAATAATGCTTGCATTCAAATTTGTTGATGCGTGTATTTTTAATATGTAAATATTAAAAATTTTATGTTTATTATATCTTGAGATACATTTCATTGTTCATTAAATAATCTTTTGATGTTAATAGCTGCAGTTAAAAAAAAGGTGCCTTTTTAAAATTTTATTTACTCTTTATAAATCCCTCTAAAAATTTAATGCAGTGGAAAATTTACAATGCCAAATTTTAAGTAATAGTGCTAATAAAATTCTGAAGTTATGTTGCATGAATTATTTGTTTCAGTTCTTGTCATAATTTTGAATTGTAGTAATTACCATAAAATGCATATGTATATGCAATGCAACCATTAGTGTTTGTTTATGGTGTAATACCTCTTGTTATCAAGAGTTTACAAGTATGAAATTCCTTTATGAACCAGTAAGATTTGTGAAAATGCAGTTGTCATATTTTTGGAATATACTTAGCAGAGATGTGATTTTTTTTTAATCCCTTCAAGAAGTAAATTACAAATGAAGAACCTTTATAATATACTTGATTACAACTTTAAATGGAATAACCAGATGAAGAATTTTGTATTGTCCTTACTCCTACCTCTGGAGATGTCAGCTGCTTTATCCTTATATATATCAATATAATGTTTTCTCTTTGGTGCGCAGTATTTGCATCCCCCCAAAAAGATTGCCTTTTATGGATGTTATCTGATGCCTTTTGGCTACACACAAATCTAGCACTTCTTTATCAGAAGAAATGTGTGACATTTCAGCTTTGAAGAATCATCTAGCATCACCAAAATAAAGAACCTTTGTGGTTATTCATTGTTTTCATTACAGCCTTAAATTCTTAGGTCAGGAAATAAATCTTGTCTATATTCTAAAGAGTGATAGGATTTTTCTAAATCTGTTGCTTTCTCAAGATTTGAGAATATCTAAATCAGTTCCTTTCAAAGAAAAAAAAATGATACTTTCAAGATCTAGAAAATATGTATGATGTAAAGAAGTATGCTTAAGTCATTTTAATTATCATAGTTCATTCAATTAATCTAGATTGAAAATAAATTTCTTAGGTCCATAAACATAAGTAGTTCATCATTCTTCTAGTGTAATTAAAAGAAGAAATAAATAAATAAACTTCTCAGTAGTTTAATAATCTAAATAAACTTCCCAGTAGTTTATTTTTTATGCAGAGTCCCCCCCAGGCAATTTTTATATCCATGGTATTTCCACTTCAGATTTTGTCAAAACAGATAGATCATCCATTTATTTAATGTCACTGAGAAACAGCATTCACATGCATAAAACTATCCACAAATTAACATAGCAATTCTTCTCAGTGCCTGATAACTCAGAATTCAAAAGATCTGAACTCATCTTAACTCAGATTCAGAAGATCTAAATTCTTATAGCTAAAAATAACAATCTTGTTTATTTCTTCCAAACTTTTTCACTCCCTAACTATGTGTGTGTATGTGTTACTTTGTATAAATATATTGTATAGCCTCATTGTCTCATAATTAGAATCAACTAAAATTCCATTTACATAATGCTTATTTGCATATTTTTTTTAAATTCGTTTTCCGATTTGATGTAAAAGTATCATAAAAACTTGTAGCTTTTTGCATGTAATTTTCAGCTGAAAAATTATTCTGTAAATGCAATTCATATTCTATAATAATTAAAGGAAGAATTTAAGTTGCCTTTATTGGCTTATATTTTTAGGATTCTGATCATGAAAGTAGGCTTGAAGAGAGTGTGACAAGAGCATTAATGACTAGTCTTATTTCATGTTATGAACCAAAAGGAGAATCTTGGTTGAATTTGAAAGAGGTAATCATAAATTAATTTTTTGTGTTACATTACTATTGCTTTTTCATTCCCCCTAAATACATTTTAAATTATAATTTATTTTATCTGTTTCTTCTTTTACTTAGTTACTGTTATCTAGTTCTATCACCTATTTGGTATAACTATTTTATGCATTAACAACATTATTTCTTTTCCTTTCATTTATTGCTTTTATATCTAGGCAAAATCTGATCATTTTTCCTTAAACTGTGCACAATTTAGTTATAGAGATGTTAACTCCTATGGATTTTCTAAATTGTTGTTAATTTCTACTCTCAGTTGTGGAATTACAGATATAAAAAAGATTATTTTAGAAAATGCCAACTTTGAATCACATAACTGTTTTGTGCGAATGAGTAAAAATGAGATATCAACACTCACAGTTCTGCTAATACCGTGATCAATATACAGGCATCCCTTGACTTTCTCAGATAATTTGCAGACTGGTTCCTGAAAATGTATGCGAATGTTGAATGTTCAAAAGTAGAAAGATGTAAAAAACATTAAAAGTTGTATATTAAAATATTTATTTATAAATAATATTATTTATTTATGAATATGCATAATTATGTAAATGAGGTTTGTTTAAGCACTTTCATGTGTTTTCTGTATAAACTTGTTGAAAGTTAATTAAATACCACCATTTTTTTTTTTTCCTTGGTAAAGAATTCTTTAATATGCTTTCTATTTCTCAATTACCCAATGTCCTTAAGATATGCATTCTCCATTGAGATTATATTCTTCCTTGATAGTCAAAAATTTGTCAAGATGCATGAAGGTTTCATTCATATGTTTGACTGTCAAAGTCTTGACAGTTTATCAACAACTTCTTCCACACTAATTGTGTATCTAACTGAACTCTTGTTGCTCAATTAAGTAGTCATTTAACCATATTGAGTGAGATCCAATTAACTTATTAACATCTTCATTGTTTATTATCTTTTAATGGGGCATCCTTTGCTGTATCAACAGCTGTGTTTCCTATTATACCTGTATGTCCCCATACCCAATTCAGGCTAATTGGATGAGTATTCATTTCCATAGTTATTGTTTTTTTTTGGAGAGTTTGAATAAGTAAAGGTTTTTTTTGGGGGGGGGATATAATGTCTTTAAAACACTTTGGCTACATGTATAAATGCTCACATATTGTAACTTATTACTTTTGAGAAAAGCATTTAGCCATAAAAAAGGCTTCCAACTTGGTAAACTGTGCTTGAATCATTTAGTCTAAATTTTTTACATATTATGACTCGTTTATCTTCATAAGCTATAAATGCAGCTCCAACTTTATCTTAGTCCTTAGAAGCAATCCTTTGGGAACATTCATATGCAAAATGATTGGTGTAGCTTGAACTGGGTGTTTGCTCAATTTTGGGATTTCAAATTCCACTAACTTGGAATATTTAACTCATTTATCATGCAATCCCCTTGAAAATGAAAGAGGTGGAATAACTTTAATTCCTGTTCTGCTTTAATATCTAGTGGAAGTGCTCCTACAAGAACTTGAAAACAGTTGCTGGTGTAGTACAAAATGCTTTAATTATATGCAGTAATACTATTTGTTGAATTTCTAGCAACATATTTATTGCTCTCACCATGCCGCTGTAATGCCACCATGCAGGGCAATCGTATAATATTAATCTTTCAACACCTCTTACATACAGTTCTTTCCATCCATATTTTCCAAGTCTCCATTTTTGCATCATAAAATTATTTAAATAGTTTACAGTTATGTGAATTTGGTCTCGCATTTCCAAGAGGTACAGAATCCAGGTTAATTTTTTTTTTTATCAAACAATGAGTTCTGGATATTTTAATCTGTCATTATTTTGAATAGAGACATTCTTCCATCATAATGTTTGCGGAGTTTTTACCAGTTTTCAAGAACCCTTAGGAAATGTTATCATTTTTGTTTTAGTGCTATTAAAATTAAGTTTATATTTATTGCTGCATTTTTCTGTATTCTCTGATGCTTTCCTTTCTAAATGTGTATGATTTCTACGACCAACAATGATGATAAAATCATCGGCGTATGCTTGAAGAGTGACATCACTTCCTAAGTCAAGCTTTAATGCTGTATTAGCCCCAGTGTTCTATAAAATGGGATTTAAATTAGATTATAGCAGTGTAGCCTTGTAATAATTTTTAAAAACATTGACACTGTTTCTTTTGTAGATGACTTTTCTATTATGAAGATAAGTAAATTGTAGAGATTTGCAGGACAGTTAAGATCTTGGAATGTAGCTAGTATACTTGGGGCCCAAAGGTTCTTAAAGGTATACATCACATCTAGAAAAATTACAAAAGTGTGCCAATTTCGAATATAATTATCTTTGATGATGGTTATAAAAGATCCAGTGCATCCACTATTCTTTTATCTGGTGTACAGTTTATTATTCAAGAGAAAGTATGTGAGTCTTTGTGGTAGTAATTTATATAAAACTTTGCCCTACTTGGAAAGAAGGCATATTGGTTGCTAAACAGTAGGATATGATTTATCTTTTGAGAAAATAGCGCTAAATTAATGACTTTACATGACTCAGAAAAATAGCTAAACTTACGGCAAGAGTTCATGATATGTAAGAAAAGTTTGCTATTTGCCAGATAAAGTTCTTCAACTAATTCTAAATTTATACCATTGATGCCTGGTGTTCTATTTTTATTTGTAAAGTAGAGATCATTTTGAGTTCTAATAGTAAATTCAACTTTTTCTGTTATCAAAGTATGTTCTTCGTTATCTGCCAATATATCATCTTGTGGGAAGTGAAAGGAAATAATGGATTCTACTGTTTCTTGGACATTTGTGTTAATGAATCATCTTGTTTCTTTAAATGTGTCCTTGCTTTATTTTGTGTCCTTAATTAATCTTGTTTCTTTCTTTTTAACCGTCTTGTTTCTTTAAGTTGCAAAGGAGATATGTTTTTTTCATTTTACCAAGTGCCAAACAGTGAATTGAAGGAAAGATTTTCCCAAAAATTATTCCAAGAATTAACCTTGCCTTTATGAATATTACACTTATAAAGTGCTTCTTCATTTCTGTAAATGATGTGTAGTCTATTTCTCTCCATTTCATTCCGAGTCTCACTCTGATACCTTTGTCTCCATGTCTTTAGCTTTTTCCTCTGAATGGTTAATTCTTTTGTCCACCAAGGATGTGATATAGGAAAGGTTTTGGAAATTTTATTTGTAATTTTTGTATTATTATATAGATTATGTAGTTCCTCTGTGGTCTGTGTAATTAATTTGTCTGTTTAATTTCCTGTATATAATATACTGGAAGTTAGTAGATAAACCTTCCCTTAAAGATATCCAGCCGGTCTGGTGCAGTTTCATTCTCTGCTTATTGTGCAGAATTAAGGCATTGTCTAATTCAAATGAAAGAATGGAATGATCGCTTAGACTACTTTTATCTTCCAGCTGTTATTAATATTTAAAATTGCCATGGATTTTTACCATAGTGAAATCTATCCATGACTCACCTCAATTGGCTATGCATGTGGCTGGACTGTTGGGGTCATTACACAATGTAAAATATGAGGCAGCTACAAAATCACTTATTTTAATCCCTCTGAGGTTTCTGTGAGAATGGCCTCAGAGAGGATGTTTGGCATTAAAGTCACCTGTAATGATAATTGAAATAGTATTGAACTTCCATGAAAGACTTTGTATGTCCATTAGTATATCATCTAAAAGCAAAGATGGTGGGATATAGACAGAGCAAATTGTAAATGGATTGGGTCCTACAATTAAAACATCTACAATGTACTCTGAATAATAAATCTCCAAGACTGAGAGACTGAAATTAGATACTATGATTGCCGCTTTTGGATTGGAGGTCTTTGTTGTGTGGACTATATTTGAGTGGAAAACCTGTAAATTTCCTTTTCCATATATATATATGAGTCTTGAATACAAGACAATGCCAGGGATTTTTCTAAATCTAAATTTGCACTAATTTGTAGAATCACATTCTTGCAATGCTGTATATTTAATTGAATAATACATAATTTATCCATAATTTATTTTCTTTTATATAGTTCTAATTTTTTTTTCAGACAACTACACAATTTGGTTTTAGAATCATGAATAATACTGAAATGTAATTTATACTTTTAAGTTGCTGGTTTACAATTAATACAATAAGATTCCGGAACTGAACAATCTACTCTGCTATATTCCGTGTGTCCACATTTAGAGCATCTTTGCTTGTCATTGCAATATTTTTAATATGCTCGTAGTTAAAGCATTTTTGACACTGTAATAAATTCTTGTACCATATTCCTTATCCACTGGAGATTTACACATTGATTCTTAACCATAAGCTTGAAAAATTTGGGATCAATCTTCAGCACCCAATTGTTACCAAATTTTTCTTTCATTGAAAATTTTACATCCAGCAGAGAGGCTCCATAAACATTGTTTTGTGTCCTTATAGTATATACAAGACATTCTTTTGTAAGTTCTTCATTTACATTGTATTGTTGCATTCTGTACAGGTTCATGGATTTGGAGTGATGAATGACAACATTTGATTAAGAATGGAAACACAGTTTATTAGCCAGTATTACTGAGCTCCAAAAACACATTTACAGTCATTGAAAAACTACAACAAGCATGCTGAAACAATGAGTAACAAAAGCTTCAGGCTATAATGGTGAAGACAGCTTTGCTGCAAAGCACCAGAGTACAGTTCCCAACATGGTTCGTTCGTTCTCAGAACTCTATATACTCTCGAGGCTCTCCACACTGCAACTCACGATGCACTCGATAGCTCTGGATGCAAGAACTCGCAATACACTGATGAGACACCTCAACACTAGACTCAATCAACTCAATGGCACTATGAGACTTTCTCAATAGACTCACGATTGACTGTTACAGCAGGGCTTATATAGCTTTTCGGTTGCTTTTGAGAACATTCTCAGCCAGACCTGTAAGAATTTGTCGCAGAATTTTTTCCATTCGTCTATGGCATATCACCATTTATGTTGCCAATGGGGCGATTTCTCACCAAATATGGCAACCTTGCCTTGCCGTTTTCTGGTAACCATAAACCCTCCTTGCAGGGAAGCTATCTTACCTCGGCTGAGCATTTCGTAACACTGCCCCCTCCCAAGTCCTTGGTCAGAAGCCAAATTTAAAAGGTTAGAAGACAAACAAATAAAGTAAACAAAAATGCGAGAATCAAATATTTGCACTATTTACAAGTTATAATTTACCACATAACAATTTTAAATTATACAAATTCAAGTTCAGAATGAATTTCAGTCTCAGGTTTTTCATTAAGTTATACCTGTTTAAAGTACTTTTTCACTGCAGTTCTCAGATGTATTTTTGCTTTGCATATCACAGTCTGAAGATTCAGTCTTTTCAGACTTTTCATCTACAGAAAGATCTAAAACAGTTTGCCCACCACTTTGTAGTTTATTCACATCATGTGTACTGTTCACCTCGGTATTTTTAGCAGTTGGTATATGCTAATTTACCTCTATTTCCTGAAAGCCAATTCCGATGTTTGCATCAGAGTTATGAATATAATCTGATCCTTTACAAACAGAAGTATCCTGGTTTAGAATTAAAGTTTGTGTCTGTACAAATTGTATTATGAGACACCATGTGAAGGTGAACGTACTTAGTTTGAGAAGTGTTTGTATTTTCTTGCAATACCGGAGCACTCTGCTTAAGCTGTACATCAGTTCTCTCGTCTCTGCATCACGTGAACTTTCAGATGGTTCAGTACTTGCTAACTGCGACTTTGTAACTTCACTGTCAGTTTCTATGAACTTTGCAGTTGCATTTTCATTTTCTACCGGCACTTAAGAATCAAAAGCTTCTTTCCTATCTTTTATTTCTTCATGTTTTTTTTTTTTTTTCTTTAATTCCCTTAGATGTTTCCTCCATCATTTCTTGATCTTTCTCAGGTACTTACCAGCTACTTCCTTAATTTTTTCATTCTTTGATTCTTCAGATGTCACTTCTGTCATTTCCACATCTTCTTTTATGGCTGCAGTTTCTTCTGCAAGCTCCACTTTCATCTGTTGGAGTTGTTCCCTCAGCTTTTATTTCCAACTTTTATTTCTTGTCCGGCTTTCATCTCTTCTGGTCTGCTTACATCTCAGCTGTCATCTCATCATATCTAGCTTTTATCTCAGCCTTCATCTCTTCATATCCAGCTTTTATCTCTTCATATATGGCTTTCAACACTTCTAGTCCAGTTTTTACAGCTGCTAAGAAGTCCGTTAGCTTCATTTCCTCCATCATTCCTTTTTCCTGTAGGTGGGTCACTGGCATTGATGGTATTCACTCGCAAATCCCACTGCTGATACCATTTGTTGTGTTCTTGTTCATGCAATTTGGAGTGATTGATGACAACACTTGATGAAGAATCAAACACAGTTTGATTAACCAGTATTATTCAGGACCGCTCTAAAATCACATTTACAGTCATTCGAAAAATACTATAAACAAGCTGAAACAATCAGCACACAGCCTTCCAACTATCAGGCTATAATGGTGAAGGCAGCTTCATGGCAAAGCACCAGAGTACAGCTCCCCACTCTGTTCTTTACATACTCTCGAAACTTGCCATGCTTCAATTCGTGATGCACGCACTAGACTCGCTATACTCCGATGACCGACTCGACACTTTACTAGACACTCACTCTACTGATGATGATCAGACTCACTCAGTCACTCTATGTGCAGGCAGGGTTTATATAGCTTTTGGGCTGCTTTCAAGAACTGTCTGGGCCAAACCATTAAGAATTTTTCATTTCAGAATATTCTCCATCTGTCTATGCCATATCGCCCATGTCTGTCGTCGCCAAATGGGTGATTTATTGCCAAATATGGCAAACTTAAACCCACCTTGCGGGGAAGCTATGAGCATTTCGTAAAAGCATATTACAATATCGAGATTAATTTTATCGGTTCTTTTAACCTACCCTTTATCCTTAAGCTTTGCATTTTCCTGAATTGCTTGTTCATTAAGTGCTATATCATCCTTTCTGGCTACTTCTATATGTATGAACTTTTTAAAATTTACTTGCTTAATATCGACTTTTATTTTTGTCATATCAATACTTAGAATGAAGTGATTTTTACTTGTTCTGAAATTTCTTTTTTGTTTCATTTGGTATATTAGAACTAAATGTTGTTCTTCACCTTTTCTACTGTGTGAAAGGGATCTAGATTTGGATTTAGCTCTTTCTTGTGCTGGTTTTGCTGCCTTTTCGGCATAAGTCTCTTTTTTACTCATCTGAACAATATTTACAAGTTTCTTGTGTACACTTACACACAAATAATTAGGTTTTGCCTTCTTGTTTAGCCATTCATATACATTGTTCAGTCATTAAAATGAGAAGGTGAACGAACATATAAACTATTTTAAAACCATGTTCTTTGGAAATGCATTCTTTTGCTAAACATTTAAATCCAATATACATTTGCTTGCTTCCGAAAAGGAGCAACAGGACTCAGCTGCATTTTAAAGCTGAGTAAGTGAGTATTTCCTTTTTATTTATTGCATATATTATTTAGTTTTGTGTTGACTAGGAAGCTCATAGAAATCTTTTAATTATTTTAATAAAAGCTAGAATGCAGGATCAGAGGTTATTTACAAAAGCATGTAATAAATTTAATAGTGAAGGAGATGCTTTGGATATATCTGCTAAGACAGCAGAAGATGTATCTATCATATTTACATAAAGAGACTGGCACCTTTCTTTTGCATAATGCTACCCGATGCAGCTTGCTTTTATTTGTAACATCTAAATTTCAAGAATTTTAAACTGCTTTATCCGATATTTTGCAATTTTCCAATTTCTTGCTTAATTTTTGAAAACTAGTGTATTTGTGGAAATAAACCTCACAATATTTGACACACGTGAACTCTCACTAGTTATCCCTTAGATTCTGTAACATAGTAAATTGAACAATTTCCTTTTTGCTGAAAATGCTGAATTTTCCAATTTGCAGATACTTGACATTAAGATACAGATTTAAAAGACCTGCATATAAACTTAAATATTTGTTCTCCAGTAATATTCACCCCCATCGATATGGCTCTCCTGTAAAAAGCTCGTAAAGTACATGTTTTCTAGTGAAACTTGTTGCTTTTTCAAAGGTTTAATAGTAAGATTTGTTAAACCTTTAACCCATTAACGACTGAGGTTGTGTTTTTTGCAACATTAGTCAAAACGTTCTTTTTCGTCTTCTGCATACTGATTTTTACTTTATTTTGTATATCATAGATAAAACTTCGCTGTTTCTGGGCAAAAAAAGCTGTTTCTCTCACACTAAAAATATAAAAATAAATTATCATTTTGGTACTTTTTTTGCAATTTTTTTTTTCTTTTAATTGTGAATAGATCTCATAGAAAGCTCAACCAATGAATTAATTTTATGAAGATATGCCAGTCTTCTAGAAACATTAGGCTGTGTTCAGACGGGGGCATAAAGAGCATAAGTGGTTAAAGCCTAGCTGCATTGCCAAGGCAACCAGTTTGTGCTATGTCACATAATCTGGTTTAAGTCTCGTGGCACAAGGTTCCAAGTTTTAAACGTTACGGTAAGTTTGGGATAAGCGTTGACCAATCAGAGCGAAGCTAAAATGAAGCGGCTTTCTTTAGACAATTTCGTTGTCACATCAAAGGTGGTTTTTTTTTTTTTTTTTTTTTTTTTAGAGCACATCATTTTCCAATGAGTTGATCTCGCAAGAAATCTACGATGATGGGATGCACTTTCTAATGAGTTTTCACATAAATTGAAAATATGGATGAACTCGTAATAAAGTGAAGTTAAGCTAAGATCGTGCACACTGTGTAGGTCCTGCGATGTTCATCCATCATTTATTTTTTTTAAAAAATGCTGCTTGCAAAAAATTTTATTTTTTCAGTGTAAATTTATATTACTTCTTTCTGTTTTATTTTTGTAAAATATTACTATCATTTTCTCATGTTAATTATTTTTATTTAGAATAAATTTATGAAAAAGCTGAAAATATTGATTGCTATTTGCTTCAAATTTGATTTTCTTCCAAACAAACTTTATAAACTAATTTACAACATCAAGCAATATCAAAAAAGTGCCCCCTTTTTTTCCAGTAGAAATATTATTTAAAAAAAAAAAAAAAAAAAGAAGAAGAAGAAGAAGAAATTCTTTTCACTTATTTAAGAATAGTCGCAATAGTCAATTCAGTGGTGTAAGCTTTGTATAAGTAATAAAAGATTAATCGGTACTATTCCATTTTGAGGACCGTAAAAAATTGCAGCCAAAATGTTTGCGCAAAAGTGCCAAATCTAGCAAATGGGCCTATTTAACAGCAAACCAAATCTAGCGTATGCGCTGATTTCAAGTTGCGTAAGTTTAGATAGTTCTATTGTATCTTAAGATGCCATTGAAATACTAGTTTAATTATTAAATCCTTTTTTGATATCTTGCGGATTTAATAATTTGGGAATTGCCTATGACAAAAAGTCTGCAATAGAATTTTTTTGAAGAAAAGGCATCATTCATTATAGAAAATTATGTTTGGAACACCAAGAGATGAAAGGATGCTGGGAGGAAAAGGTTTTAGAGGGAAAATAGCAATGCAGAACTCTTCAGTTATATAGCCTTTTTTTATATAAATATAATAAGATCTGAAATAGTTATTTACTCTTACTTTATGCTCCATTAGTTATGTTTCCGTTTTTATATAAATATAATAAGAAAAAATGTAGTATATAAATTACCTTTCATCTAAATTAAAAATAATTTAAATAGTATTTACTATACTTCTTCTTGCATAGGTGCCGCAATTATTTTGGAAGCACTGGCATCAACAATAATTGGCGATTGTTTACGGTCCTCAAAACCGATAGTACCAATTATTCTTTTGAGAAAATGCTCTTATGAATCAAAGAAGGAAAAAAGGTAGGAAACATATCTTTACAAACAAACAGTCACAGTTAGACAGTTTTGTCTCCTGTGAGTTCTGTCTGTTTTTAATACATCTCCATGAAAGGAATAACGTTACTGACCTGACTAGCACACATTAATTCATAACAGCACATAATTTAATGAATAGTATTTGTATTATATCCACTTTTATTCTATCATTGCTTGAATTTTGATAATAAAATTCATTGCAATTCTCTGGTAGCAATTCTCTGGATAAGGTATGAATGTTTATAATTTTGTCGGTATTTGAAAGACTGGGTACCATGAATGCAATGTGAAATTATTGAGATCTTGGTCATAAATAGAATGACAGGATGCTGAAGTTAAATATTTTTGGGGCTTAATATGCATGTCGCCAGTGCGTGAAGAATGTCATTATCAACAAAGACTGGATGAAACTTACAGCTATGACATCTCACAGCAGAGCAGCGTTTAATTGAATACTCAATGATATAAAAAAGACCAGTTTGCAGAATATCACAAAAATTCCGAACGTTAGTGTTACTATGTACTGTATTCTCTCAAGTGTAACCACTTCTTTTTATTCAGAAAAAGCATAGAAATTCAGCGGTGTGGCTTATACATGCAAATACTAGAAGAGATGCATACAAAACAACTGGCAACACAGCAAAAGTATTAAGATTGAGCATATAACATACATTGTGGGTGAATGTTTCATAGATTGTACAAGTTCTAATGTGGTTGCTGGTGATGGTGACCAGTTGGGCTTTTACTCGTATAGTTGAGAATTGAACTGGTAGTGAGCCAACTATGTAGCATAGACAGTGACACTGAATAAGGGAGTGACAATCACAGAAAACTGTCTTTTGATGAAAATTAAAAATAATAATATAAATAATAATAATGTATAGTAAGCACTGGTTTTCATAAACTTGCTTTCACACCGTCAAGGGAAAAATATACATAACAGGTTATCTGTCACTATCCTCAAGATTTTTTTTTTAAGTAGCCATATTCGAATATTGTATTTCTCCTAAGATAAATTATATATAAAATTTGAAGAAGGTTTATATAAATATGCATGTATAGTATAGAGAGTACTACAGTACAATGCAGAAATATTCCATACTGCTTTGCACAGAAATATGTGCCAGCCAAGTATTGGTCTTTCCAAAAAAATATCTCTAGACGAAATCAATCGAGCTAAAAAACAGCACGCGAAAGGTGTAGACCATCCATGCATGTGCAAATTTAGCTTCTCTCATTGGCCACAGCTTAGACCCCTGTCTCACAGGTATGAACGGAACTCCCGTATTATGCCCTTTATGATTATGCCTCTATGCTCTTTATGCCGGCGTCTGAATGCAGCTTAAGACTGTATAATCATAAGGTTATTATTATACCGTACATCAAAAGATAAGGTTATTATTTCATTTTTGTTCGTATAAATATGCATTTTTTAAAATGTTGCAAAAAGTCAACATCAGTTCAAAGCAGTGTCTTTGTAAGTATATACAGATTGTCATAGATAGTGGTAGTTTCTGTTACAGATGCCACAAAACAACTATTCCAAAATAAGTAATATATGAGACAATGGTTTTAATCTTGAATGAAGCAATATAATTTAGGAAGAATTGGAAAAAAAAAGAAAAACTGGCTAAAGTTCCTCTTTATTTAAATATTTTAAATGCCAATTTCATGCTATATGAGGTTTTTTTCAACATATTTTTCTATAGACGAGCAAATGATGCCTTATTTTCATTCGAACAAAATATTTCTCAAATGAAAACTAGTTCGTTTCAAATAGAAAGTTTGGTGTTTTGCATTCCTATGAAGAGTATTTGTATCATTTTGATATATATTCAGGAAAATCTTCAAAGACATTGACTGATCTTGGACTAAGTAGAGATGATGTAACAGATCGTTTAAAGCTGCATTCACACTGGTCCATTGGAGTGAAAAGCGGCAACACAGAAAAAAATGCTTTCCACATACATCAGTTCATGCAAGCACGGCAACTTTCATTTTAAAAGTTGTCATATGCTTGCACTAGATGGCTCTTCATATCAGAAACTTGAAGGAACATGGGAAATTTTTGTGTGTTATTTTGACTTTTTACGATTACATTTTTCAATTAAAATGGATTTAATTTCTGCTCAATTCCAACTTATTTTACTTCTTGCTTTGTGTAAGAGAATCGGAATCAGTGGTCTATATTAATATGTGAGAGATGACTGCAGCAAGGAGTTGCAAATAATATTATTGAAGAAATGCGCTTGAATGAAACGAAATTTCTTTTAATTGATTTCTCATGACACCTCATCAATTCGATGAATTTCTAGCCCTCATTGAACTATTTTTTTAAAAGCAGAACACTATCGCAGAAAAGAATCATTTGGAAGATAGTAATAGGATATTCTAGAAAAGGATTGTTGTATATATCTAATTTAATTTATTTATGAGTTTTGTTGAATGATAATTAAAAAATCGTAATTGCATGATTCTATTTTGGAGAGTAAATTTTTCATGGGTTAGAATACCATAAATGTTTTTGCATGATGTACATGAACTTCTCTAAGTGGTTTTTAAATAGCAATAAAAAAGTAATTTGTTCAAATTATATGCGGATCCAGCATTACTAATAAATATCACACTTTAAAAAAAAGCAGTTATGTTAAGTTACTACACACAGCAATTAGTTTCCTTACGTACGTATTTGTTAACCTTAAATGAACCGTATTATTTCCAATTAGTCATCAGGATACTAATGAAACCGCCTAAAGGTTTATTTTTATAAGGTCACTTTATCAACGTCATTGAAGTAACTGCATTTTATATTACTTCTTTTCTGCATTAATAAAATGTGGATTCACAATTAGCAAATTTGCTAATGCTCATGCAAAAGTTCTTTAAATTAATGAAAATTTATTACCAAGATTAAACCTTTTGAAAATTGGCCATGCATATTAAAAAAAAAAAAAAAAAAATGAAGCTGTTAAAATGTGTAGAAATATTCTATAAAATCAGCTACAGACTAGTGAGCTTCTTTTCTGTATAAATAACAGTTTTCTTATTTTTTTTAAACAAATAGTTTAAACAATTAATAGTTCACTCATCAACTCATTTAAAATTCAGTAATCACTAAATTTTTAATTAGATGAAACAGCAACTTTATACTAATACTATCGCTTTTGCTAGTCTCGTGTCAGTCGAAATAGAATCAGATCAAAGTAGTCAGATCTTCTTATGAATTATAACAAAGGCTTGTTGTCAAAAGAAGGATAATGCACACAATGCCGAGTGAAAATAAAAATTTTGTCCTGTACATACAAAGAATTTTACTGAAAGAACTTCACTAAGATTTTTTTAGAACTTTTGTTACAGAACTTTTTACTTTTTCTAGAACTTTAAATTGTGATTATACTGTACACAAAAATATGGATTCTTATTGTATTGCCAACGATGTTTGTTTTTAAAAAAAAAGTGACAGTGGAGGGCAATTGTTTAGTCAGGATGCCCGAATGTTAGCAATTTCCACAATCGATCACCAGATGATATTAAAAGGTATTCAAAGCATTTGTAATAATAAAAATGAGAGTTAACAAATGTAACCATGGCAACAGACGATATTAATTATACATGCACTTTTTAAAAGATAAGTAAAATAAAGTATTTTAATGATGTTGGTTGTGAATTTCTGTCCTAATAAATAACGCAAAAACAAAAAGATACACATAGTGGATGTAAGAGAAAAGTCCTGATGACAACAATAGTGATATCAAAGCTTATACGATCTATTCCAATAGCTATTTTTGTGTAGTTTATGTGTCTGGTCTTTTAATTAAAAACTGAGTGCTACAAATGTGAAATGATTAAAGTGCATTACTAAATCTTGTGCAAATTAATAACAAATTTTCGTAAAAGTTTTGAAGTGAAACAGATTTCTTAATCAATAAAAGTAGTGTTAATTTTTCTACCAATCTTTTAAGTGATATTATTTTTAGCATTTCTCTTAGCTGACCCCTCTCCTTGCATTGTTGGTCAATATTTTTATGGCTTTTATAACTAATTTTAGTGAAACAAAATATCCTTATAATTCATTGAAATGTAAATGCATGTTGAGTGTGTTTAAAATGCTACCAGTTACACTATAAGTTATTTCTCCCACTTCCCTAGTGTGCCTTCGTGGTGTAGTGGTTCTGCACACTGAGCCGGTATTAAGGCAGTTGCATATTTTTCATCTTTTCTGCTTCCAATTAAACTAATGACTCTACAACACTATTCAAATAAAAGGGTCATATTCTTAAATATTTACTATGAGTATTTGAATATTACAACATACAAAATTGTTTTGTAAAGATATGGAATTGACATATCCTATTAACTGATATTTCTAAGCTTAATTGTAAAGAGTTCCAATTTGGTTGTACAGATTTTAATAAATGCATGAAAGTTTTAATAATAGAACACTTTAAACTTCAGCTAGGAGAAGAACATGCATTGCAAAAAATTAAAATTCACATATGACATTTCACAGGGGATTTTGCATTCAAAGAAATAAAAATAGCTACCTTTGCTAAGTGATAAAATTAAATCTTTGCTATTAAACAAAATTAGAAGATGATTATCTAAAAAAAATTAATTTCATTTAAAAAGTCCAGAATTGTTTCTCTTGAAAATTACAGTACCATTTAAATGAAATTAGAAAAATAAATATACAGAGAGAATTTCACTCTGTGTGTTAGTAGAAAATTTCATTAGTATCATGAGATTTTATTTTTGATACAGATAGAAGGAGACATGTATAAATATTCATAAGAATTAAAATAGAAATTTTGTTGTTTATGGTTTATATATTGATAGAAACATATTTATTAAAGGTATAAAAACACTTACTGCAAAGTGTTATACGGTATTTCTCCCACCTTCCTAGCTTGCCTTCATGGTGTAGTGGTTCTGCATGCTGGGCCGGTATTCCAGAGGTAAGTGGTTTGATTCTCTGAAGGCATTGTTAATTTTTATCTTTCCTGCTCCCAAAATACCTAATGTCTCTACAGTAGCGCCCCTCCACACCCAGGATTTGTCGATTGGGTCCCCTTAAAATCCCAGTCGCCCTTTAAAAAGGTGAATATGTAAGGTATTTCTCCCGCTTTCTTGGCGAGCCTTTGTAATGTAGTGTTTCTGTATGTTGGGCTAGTATTCCAGAGGTCTGTGGTTCGATTTCCAGCGAAGGTAATTGCTAATTTTTCATCTTTCCTGCCTCCAAATAACCTAACGTCTCTAAAGTGGCACCCTGAACTAAAAGTGTGTTGGCTGATGATTCTCCTCACCCAGGATTTGGCAATTGGGTCCCCTAAAAACTCCAGTCACCCTTTAAAAGGGGGAGTATATAAGGTATTTCTCTTGCCTTCATGGTGTAGTGGTTCTGCACGCTGGGCCTGTATTCCAGAGGTCCGCGGTTCGATTCCCAGCGAAGGTGTTTGCTCATTTTTCATCCTGCCTGCTTCCAAAAGTACTTAATGTCTCACAGTGTTATTATGAAATATAGATAAAATTACTTTTCAAGTGATCAACTTTATAATGATCAGTTACACCCTTTTATAAATTGTAAAAATAAATGAAGATCTTAGGTGATCTTAGTAAGTGAAGATCATTGGGAACAACTTCTGATATGTATTTGTAGCCAGCAAAAATAAAGTGAAATCTTTTTGCAAGTTGCAAAAAAGAGTATTAGTTTTCAGGGTAAAAGTGTGTTCTTTCAGAAACTGTGAATGACTCTTAAATGAAGTTTATTAAAAATTAAATTACATCTTTTCAATTCATCTTTATGTATTATTGTTATAAATATTCTTATTTTATTTACTTTAATATGTTCTTTCATTTCTATGTACAGGATCTTATGCCACCAGATGTTACACTGGATTGTTTAACTGCAGCTTTGGATGAATGGAATAAACAGACTGTTGAAAAATTCTCAACTGTAATTATGAATGAAAACAATATTATGCCAAAATTAGCTAAGACTTCCACAAAATGTGATGTGCATTGTTCTTCTGTGAATACAAACATACATCATATTTTTAAGCATTTTGATTTTCAGTATGTGAAACCTACACCATTTTCTGAATGGTTAAAAATAGATACAAGTAATGTTTCATCATCATCAGAATTGAATTTAAAAACTATCATAAATAGCTTTGTTCATCCTGATGTCATTTCTGTAATTTGCAAGAATCTTAAAAATGCTGTTAATAAAACTGAATAGGCATTTCTTTTGAAGTATTATATGACATAAAAAACACTGGAAGTGCACCAGAATTTAAAAGGCCAAAGTGAGTGTGTCCGAGTTGTTTAATTTATTTTTAGGGCTCAAAACTTTATTTAATTGCATTTTAAAGATGGGAAAATATTTTTATGATATAAAATAATGTTTATTCTATTATTTCTACTATTATTTTGGTAACAAAACAAAGTTCTAGCATATTTTCAAGCTGTATGTTATAAAATCACTCACACATTTTAGCTTGTGTTTTGATTTTGTGTTTACTTTGCTGGTAAGTGGTTTCTTTTATTTGTAAATGAGTAATATTGATTAATTTTTTATAAATCAAGTTATTTTTATTCAGTAAGATACCTTGAAGTGTTTCCAATTAATCTAGTAAAAAGAAATTTTGCAGAAATCGTTTCACAAAGGTATCAAATATATCGAAGAATGAGGTTTCATCTTCAACTGCAAGTGCTAGAAAACTATTTTAAGAAATTGATAATTCACATATACAGAATGATTTCAGCAATCAATTGTATACTAGATTTATCTATCCTGACGATTATATTTTCTGAACTTTGCAGTCCAGATTGTTTAACTATTTCATTGAATCTAACCAAGGATTCTAGATTGAACTGTGCATCAACTTTTCCTTTAAGTGTACAAAATTGTGATTTTCAAAAAGGATTTTCCTCATCAAAAAAATCTTAATAACATGCCTGAAAAAACATGAGACTTGTATATAACATCAAGCAGATAGGTAAAGCATATACTCATATGCATTAAAACTTTGTGCTACTT
>NW_023324801.1:0-117311 GCF_010614865.2 Stegodyphus dumicola | reverse complement strand
GGGTTCTTCATAAATATCTTGGTGTATTACTTGATTCAAAAATTAACTGGCAACCTCACATTCAAAAAAAATCATTGCGAATGCGACGCCTGTCAATCCATCTGCGTCCCTTCTTCGCTTTAATAGCGACCTGTCAATTGACAACAGATTTTGCTCTACAGTATATCATAAGGCCTGTTCGACTTATGCATGCCCCATTTGGGGCCCATCAGCACTGACTAACAGAAAAACATGTCCAAACTTTTCAATATAAATTGCTTCGGCAAATACTCAAAGCTCCGTGGTATATAAGGAACGAAGAGATTCATAATGATCTCAAAATTATGCCATTAATCGTACAGCGACTTTCAGAAAAAACTTTTTCAAAAATATTCAACATGTTGCAAATCCTGTGCTGCATATGCTACCTGTATATGATCCTGCAGTCGCCTCATCTAGGAGAGAGACCGAGATCGGTTCTCAACCCGGATTATGCTGCAAACCCATTTTAAACGGGCAAGGTATGCTCACACTGACATGCATGTGAATAATTACTTCTCCCCTTCCCCTTCCCGCCTCTCGAGTCTTGAATGCTTAAGTCATTGACCGAGGAACCTCCTTTCTTTAAGAAGAAGCTTTACAGTCGCAGGCGACTGAAAACCTAATTTTAAATCTAAAGTCAATTGACTATTTCTCTACTTCAAAATAGCTCTTTCAGCCCTTCTAAAAGGGCTTTTTACTTGCTTTTAGCACCCCCTTAAGAGGTGGTGTCAATCATTGGCCTTAAAAAGACCGCACTGAATAGCGGGCGGGAAACGAAACTGCTCCCTCCGTCAGCTGACCAACTGACACAGCAGAAACTTTTTCGACGCGTAAGAGCGTCCCCGTCCTTCCCTCCCCGAAGTTGACGTTTTCAAAGAAAGATCAAGTATCAAGGGAGGAAACACTACTTTTATTTCTAGTCTTTAGCAAAAAATTTTGTTTAAGATGATGCCCCCTATCTAATTTTTCTGGCTCTTATTTTGGAAAATTAGACCTTTTGAGTTTTTATATTTGTTTTCAGTGTGAATGCACTTATTCTTAAAAGCCTTTTTCGGCTTAACAAAATTTTACCTTATTAGAAAAATTCCCTCTTTTGATGATGACATTTTATTCTTCAGATGATGTGGAGGTAAAGGCGTTTATGCCTAAGAACTCCGTAACACGAACTTGATCCTTGATCCTTGATCCGAAAAAGCTGAACAGGAGCGTACGCAGTTTTACGTCTTCTGCGTCATGCGAATTTACGCCGGCGTCAAAAAAGTTACGTCAACTACGTCGGGAGCGTCCTCGTGTGGACGGGCCTTTAGAGAGTTAGGATATTGAACGTATGGATTGGCCGCACGATCTCCGGTCTCAATCCCATCGAGCATGTATGGGATTTTCTTAGGCAGACGCTTGGCAGCTCGTACCTTACCACCAGTAACGATTCGGAGCTTCGGTTGGCGCTGCAAGACGAATGGGCAAAGCCAACACTCATGTGGGCATTGGCTGCATGCTAAGTTATGCAAATAACAGGAAAAATATAAAGCATTCAAAAACTTGGAAATGATCATTATGATATTTTTAGACAAAGTTGACATAATGAATTAATAATTTCAATTATTGTTTAATTCGTGTTAAATAGTTATTGAATAATAATACATCTGCATGAAAGAATTTATATTATTGATTTACAGTTATCTAAGAGATTCCATGAGACAATAGAATTTTATTGTATAAAAAAATATGATGCAGTATTTATAACCTTTAATATATGATAGATAACTCAAAATTTAAAAACATTGTGCCATCTATGGCATTGACCACTCATTCATTACATAATTTTTATTTATGCTTTTCCCACATACCAGTAGATTGCAACTAAAAAAAATGTGACTTATGAGTCTAAAATAGCTGGATTATCCTGACATAAATATAACAATATATCCAAAGCAAAAGTAATTCTGTTTATGTGAAATATGTGTATGACACTTTACATAATTTTATTTTATATTTTCCTCACACCAATAGACTGCAATTAAAAAAAGAAGATGCTTACAATTACGAAATAGCTGTACTGTCTTGACATAAGCATTCACATTACATCCAAATCGAAAATAATTATATATGCATTAAACTGTGTTACCTCAGTATGTTTTTATAAATACCAGACTGGCTTGGATCATGTTAATAGTTTAACAGATGGAAAATTAAGCTTGACAGTATGATAAGCAACTGCAGTTTTTCACCATCATAGTAGTAGGGATAACTTTGAAGACATAGTTTATGACATCATGTGTATATGTTACAATAAAGTGAAGATCTGAATTCAAGATATGAATCTTCCAAACATATTGAAATAATGCCTATTTGTAACATAACATGAGGTGGTAAAATTTGAGGAAAAAATCTGAATATTTTAATGAAAACTTAATAAGAAACACTAAACAGCAGCACTAGTTTTCAGGAAATGACAAAGTGAAAGAAAGAAATATTAATTAGGAGATATGTAAAATGACATGAAAATATATGTGCGTGACAAAAATGCATAAAACCTAACAAGTTAGGTAAATAGTTTCATCAAAGAATAAAAGTTTCTATTATTGATTTACTGCGAATGATTTAATTGTACTATTTATGTGTACATTTAAAAAGTGTGTGCAAAACATTCGTTTCGCACACAATGTTTTAGTGATATCAACACTTAATGCACGTACCATAATATACACAGTATAAGAATTACCTTGCAGAATGAAGTGGGTGAATTTGAACAACATAGAGACATTTTCTTTAGATCAAATATTAGAAGAAAATGTTAATTGCATTTTCTCGACTTTGTAGTTTTCCACAGTCGGCAAAGGAGGCAGCCTGCCACTGACGTCAATGAAAAAGGCACATTAACTTCGTCGTCGTCCGTAACGCGTGTAGCGCGTTCAAGTGAAACTTCCGCAGGGGCGGCCGCGTAACGCGGCTCAAGCGTTCTTCTACATTTTAAAACTTTCAAACGTTTAAAAACGCTTTCTAAATGTTTACTTGTTTGAGTTTTTATTTTTGTTTGTTCTAATACCTCCTAGAGGGTGGAACATGGCTGGGCTGCTGGATGTCCTCGTTTGTCCTCGTTTGTGGTTATGACTCGGCGCTTCCCTAAAAAGTCATTAAATCAAGTCGATTAGGAGGACGGGGGCTGCGCCCTTTTCTGTACCTCCTAGAGGGTAGCACTAATCAGGCATTCTATTTCTAATTGAATTTGCCCCGGGTTTTATGAATATTCGCGCCATTTTACATAAGATACAAGACAGTGAGAGATGAGATGGCTTCAACGTCTACCTAGCAGAAAAAGAGAAAAAAAATGAGGTTCCGAATTGGAAAGACAAGAAGTATATACTTTGATGAGTATAGTCCATAATAACGATGATTGATTTTGGAACAGGGAAAAGAACTGTAAAAAAAAAAAAAAAAAAAAAAAAAAAAAAAAACAATAATTGTAAAAGATTACAACAACAAAGTGGGAGGAGTGGACCGCCTGGATCAAATGTTATGAAATTATCCTGCTGTTAGAAATAAGCAGAGATATTATTATTTTCCCATTATGCTTTATTTCCTTATAATTTTAATTAATATTCATTGACATTCATCCACTACGAAACTCATGTATGGAAAGTTATGATGTACAGAGAAAACAACATGACACGCTACGAAAAACAGACGGCCGCTGGGGGCAAATTTTCGTGGACAGGAGAGGACGGCGAAAGGGTTAAAGCCGATCTCTTTCATCAAAAGACAGACGCAAGAACAATTACTGTCTCAGTGGCAACAAAGATAGGATCACGGCACCACGGGTCGTCGGATCTTTCAGTTTATTCCAAAAGTAAAGACCGATACACAGTCCCACACATTTTATGACGCAGTTTTCAACTGCGACATGGCCCATTCCTCACGTCACAAATTTCGCTTTGGATTCGTAGATAATGACACCTGCGAATGTGGTGAGGTAGGTGACCCTGACCATCTATTCTTTTCATGCACCCTCAGAGCCCAGTACAGGCTCAAAAAGCCTAATGACAATTACTGGCACCAATGGTTCCAAACTACAAAGAGACTAGACAAGACAAGACCAGCTAAAGATCAAGGCTATGTCTCTAATTAGTAAGGTGATGCCTAATAAGTTTGATGAGTCAATGTTGGCCATGGTCCTGAGCAACGATGTGGACCAGCCATCAAATGTCTCTCAACAGTATACTACACTGACCATAAGGGCTTTAAGAGTCGTTACTGCAAATCGCACTCCTGTTCCTGGGCTCTGCATTTCGGCATTACACTACTAGCAGACATTTGCTGGCTGGTCACATCGCATCTCAGTGACTATGGCGAACATTGACTCATCAAACCTTACTAATTAGAGACATCAGCTACCGCACGGCTACTTACTTCTGACTGTCAACTGGTAATTACATTATAATGCATCACCTTCATATGGAGGTGTGCACTTGCACATGACCTACACAGAGTACATAACTCTCAACTAATGTATAGTCGTAAAGCTCCTACACTGTTCTGTCTGTACCTTATAGGTGGTAACCACTAGCATTTCTCTATATATTGTTTGAATTTCTATATATATAACTGTACCAATATCATATGAATGTCTATTAACTTTGTAACTCGATGTAAATCTACGCACATGTATCTCTTAACCATATGTAATGCAACAACATTGTAAGTTTATTATTTCGATATTCGTGGTGTAATCCCCTATTAATTGATTTATGCAGAATGACAATTGAATGGCATGCAATTCCGTATGAGTATGCGAATGTAATTAGGGAGTCGAAGGCTATTATCTTTAAGTGGTTTAGTGTCACTTGCTTCTGCAATAGCACTTTTAATATTTTCAGTAAGTGCAGAAACCGCATTTTCAATTCCTTGCACTGTATTAAGGTTATAGAGAGGAATAATACGATCACTCATAAGATTTTTTTCAAAAAGAGAGACCAGTCAGTAATTGTGTTAAGAGTACGAGCTTCAGTTTCTAGTAATTCCCAGATAAGCGATAACGGGCAGGTGGTCAGATGAAAGTTCTTGAAGTACTTCAGTAGTAATAGGAATAGTAGTGGTAGACAAAGCGAGTGTCTAATATATCAGAGTACTCGAGTCTATCTGGACGATAAGTATAATCATTCGGTGCATGAATTACAATAGGATTATTAAGTATGTAATTATATAAAATTTTGCCATTTGCATTGGATCGTCGACAGTTCCAGGCAGTATTCTTTGCATTTAAAGTCCCCTGCAAGGACGGTAGGAATATCACTTGGCAAAAAAGCATTTAATACGTTATCACTAAGCCTGTTATTAGGCGGGTTGTATAGAGCACTGAAATAAATATTTTTGAAAACTGGTAGCGTCACACAAACTGTAACTAGTTCACAGTTAAAGTCTCTGCTTTCCTTAATTAAACATGATTGTAACGTGCGTTTAACGTATATACAAACACCTCCACGTCGGTGACTAATTCTATCACACCTGTAGAGTAAATAATTTACAATCCTGAGACGGTGACACTGTTGCGCATGAGTTTCGGTAATCACAGCAATATCAATATCACGATACTGTGTAGAAAATTATGAAGTTCATATAAACGGTTCTGGAGGCCATTGACATTCCAGATGACGAAACGGATAGGTCATTTTCATTCACAGTTCTGGTAGTTTTATCCATGCTGCTGGGCTTTTGTCAGGAAGTGAAGCTTTATCAGTAGTTAATTGCTTGAAGATTTGAGTTATTCCAGATTCCTGGAATGATGGAAACGATGGCCCGTAAGTCACAAAGCACTTTTTAGCTTCCATGAGAGATTCAGGGGCTAATCCAGAGCTTAAGGCTTCAGCGTATGATTTGTTTGTGATGACTCGATCTGTGTTTTAATGGTTTAGGTTGAGAGAAAGTTTTCGTCTTAGGAAATCTTTCACATCCTCTGTAGTTTGCTGTGTGTCCTTCCATAAGGCAATTCGCACACTTTGGGAGGAGTAGTTTTATCTTTTTTTGCATGTGAAAGATTCATGCTCCTCACCCCAGCGAACACAGCGCGGGGCGTGATGACAATTACTTTGAGAGTGGTGGAACCCTTGACAGCGAAAACACTGTAAGGGCCCAGCTCTTCCTTTATAACCTTCGACTTTGATTTTCATTCCAAGCACAAAATGTTCATGGAAAATGGCATTGCTTTTTTTCCTCTCTTTTTAAAGTCACAAGGAACAGTGGTAAATTTATTATTTCTCCGTCACGGCGGACGCTTCATTTGGTTGACTCTGATAACACTATATCCTTTTTCTCTCTGAGTTCTTCCTCTATATCTTTCCGATTTCATATAAGATGGGAGGCTTCTGATGACTGCTTTTACATATCTGGTCTCTGGCAGCTCGTAACAATGATAAAACACACCTTTATCTTTGAGTACTTTAATGATTTGGCGGTAGATGGTAGGATTGTGAGAATGTATTTTAATTCCTCCGCTAATAAACTTATTAGCGGAGGAATTAAAATACATTCTCATTAACAGAGTCCGTAGTAATCTCTGTTAGTATAGAGGACTGTTAGTATAGAGGACTAACAGGACTCCGTAGTAATCTCTGTTAGTATAGAGGACTCTCTGTAAGTATAGGACTAGTTACTCTGTTAGTAACTAGTCCGTAGTAATCTCTGTTAGTATAGAGGTTATATCCGATTAATAAAGCTTTGAGTTGCATGAAATTTTTCCTTTGGTCTTCGGCGGTGTTCTTTTAAACGGTGCTGCATCCAGATTGGCTGCGTCTTGAGCTGGAGTCTCGTTAGAGACCGCTTCCATATTTTCGGAAGTTCCATTTGCAGTCGTCTCCAGAGGCGGTATTCTCGGCGAATCAGAATTATCCGAGGAGTTGGTTTTCCAGACGGGCTTTCTATGCTTGGTTGGTTGGTGTCTCCTCTGGGTCCTGTATCAGAATCGCTGCTATCCTCGTCTAGGGCTTTATATTTTTTGGAGCCTTCCTCATCAGAACGGGCTGTGCTGTTGGCTCGTCGAGCAGCACAGCCGTTTCAGTCGTTTTAGCAGCAGGGATATTAGGCTTCGGTGCAGCGGCGGTTCTTTTCTGGGTGATCTCATTTTCTATGAAAAGTTTTAGTCTTTGAAAAAATAGGAGATCCCTAGCATCTTGTTCACTAAGAGGACCATTTGCTTCCTCTATGCACTGCAGATTCGTAATTTTAGCGCTAACGAAATCAATTATATGTTCCATGATCAAACGATGAGCAAAACAGGTGAAATCAGAGTTTTAGCAACGGCGGCCTACTTTTACAGCACCGTGCACTCTGACTAGGCATAGCAGTTAAACTATAGTACTCGGTTGAAAACACAACATACTCACACGACGGCTAAAGACCAATAAGCATTCTTCTTTTCGACTTTGATACAGATGTATTTATACAGGGGTTCTACTGCATTCGCAGTACTTCCCTGTAAACCTGAAGTTTCAAAATGGATACTTACATACTTAGGTGTGTTATACTGGTTTTCTACTGCACTGAGGCAGTACTTCCCAGTAGCGTGAGAGATGTCCCGAAGGAGCCTGGCAGTAAGGGTAAATCAAGCGGATCCTGTAGTAGGAAACCGTGAAAAGATGCTAAAGAGGGAGAGAGAGAAGCAATGCGAAGTTTCTGAATGTGTCGCCATCTGGTGGCGATAGATGTGGTGACAGAGTTATTTGCACGTGATGAAAAGAATTATTTTTGGTGTATTAATGCAGTAAATAAGATTTTTAATTGACATAAAAAAATTACTTTTATGTAGGTTCCTTTAATGCATGCGCAAGGAAGTTGTGATAATTTCACAAAAATACTTTACGGCTGGGTCTCGAACTGCGTCAAAATGGATGATGATTCAGCTCCCCTTTATAGTAGCCTTATTACAAACAAGCTAATAGCATTCGAAGCTCATAGCTAATTGGTTGAAAACGAACAACTTGCAATTTTTTTCGAAAGGAAGGAAAAAATCACGCGTTTTTTTTTTTTTTTTTTTTTTTTTTTTTTTCAATAGCAAGCCAGGCAGAAAAATTGTCAGAAAGAATTGTTGGTGTCAAACAAATGCGTGCGTGACATGGGAGTATGCGTACCAAAAGGAAGCCACGCCTTAAAAGTAGAAGAAGAAGACGAAGAACTGAAGTTCTTTTCCTCCGAATTTGCTATATAATAGATCGCCAAAGTGTAAAAGCTTGGTTGCCATGCTCACCATATATCGCTCATTTGGCTCAACATACACATTTTATTGAATCATCAGTTGTTTACAGAAGCAACGAAAAGAGAAATTTATTAGTAACAGTACATTTAAGGTAGAACATCACAGTTTTGCATTACATGTTTAAAATCTTTGAAGGGATTTTTTTTTTCTAACTAGATATTCATATTTTCAGTTTTACAAATATATGAATTTTATTTAAATAATACAATTGCAATTTTGAATTTCTTTTAAGAAAAATATATTAATTTATTTGTTTTTAAATAGTAGACATAAGAAGCATATTCTTAATTATTAAACAGTTGGTATCAAGCCTTGTTTTCTAAGCAAATCATGTAAATTAAATGTATATTTTATTTATAAATCCTATAGTCAATATACAATTAAAGGTATTTAAATGAGAAAAACTTATTTTTTGGAATGAGAAATGCAGTATTTATAAAAGTGGTTTAGCAATAAAGAAACTCATTTTCCCATTATTCTTGCAACTTTTGCATGAACCTAATGTAATCTAGCAAAGAGATTTAATGAGGGCTTTTGTTTCTGCCAAATAGAAATAAATTTAAGAGAAATAAAAAAAGTCAGGAAATAAATGGAAAAAAAGTAAAGAAATAAATTATTCAGGACATACTGTACTAATTCAATTAGTTTAAATACATAATTTTTCAGAAATATTCTGCTTTTATATGTCTTATAGATAGAATTATAGTCAGCAACCGAGTGCAGATTTCATAATATTTAGAAGTATGTAAATCTAGATTTTGTTTTTAGCATACATTAACACATAAGTCAAGGTCTTTTTTTTTTTTTTTTCTGTAAAAGGAAGAAAAAGCTGTTGAAACCAAGCTTTTAATTTGGCTAAGACCAAATTAAGAATGCTTAAATTTTGGGTGCTTTACTTTCATTTCACTTTTGTATGATTACCAGAATCTACTTTAACATTAGATTTAATTGTAAGATGTGTTTGCATAATCAAGCATATTTTGAGATCCCTTATATTCATTATGCACTGTTTAAGTTAAACAATTCTTATTTTTTTATTGAAGTATAAAGTATAAAAGAAGTTATGAAAATTCTGTAAGAATAATTTTTCAGCACATATTTTATGCTGAAGTCTACAGTAATATTACTTTTGCATACTTATTAGATTTCACTGTTGTGCACTTGAATTTACAAAAAGGTATTAAAATATTAAAGAAGAGGAAGCTATGGTAGTATATGGTTGAGATAACAGTGATAAAAATCAAAAATTACAAACTTAAATATCTATATGGATATGAATATCCAATTTTGAATTTTGTATGGCTAGTAGATCTCTGAAAAACAAATGAGAAGTCATACTAAAAAAATGGATTTTATTATTCCTTTAAATTACATTTTTTAATCCTAATTCATAAAATTCTTTTAAAAATTTAAAAAAAAAAAAAAAAAAAAAAAAAAAAAAAACAATGAAAATACATTACAAATTATGCATTAGAATTTAAAATTTGCTTTAAACAGTTAAACTGCCCCAAAAATATACTAATAATAAAATATTTAAGTATATATATAAATATATATAAATAAATATTTTTAAGTATAGTACATTTAAAATTAAGTCCATGGTTTAAACACATAAAGAATTTCAGTGCATGCATTTTTACATTATCATACAGTACTAAATCAGAAGCACAATATATACAATAAGACTGATCAGAAAGTAATGTTTAGAAGTACACTAATATACATTCTAGAAATTTTGCAGATTAATATTATTTTGACGTAAAGCACTTCTTATTTATTCTGATAAACTCTGTTTCAGTTCACAGAAGGGAAAGAGATCTCATAGAAAGTATATAAAATGAAAATATTTAAATTAGTAATATAAGAGTGCTACATATGAATAAAATATGCACATAATAACATAAATATGATCAGAGATTAGTTTCTCCCAATTTAGTAGAAGAAATCTACTTCGTTCCCCCAGCTTTTTTCCATGAACTACTGTGAAAGAGACTTGTACACTCTGACTATCAAATGTCCTTGATGGCATATTGAGAATCATTAGGTTGTATATATTTATCACCTGCCAAACATTCTTCTTCTAAGAAATTGTACATAAATCTTCTAAACTCAAAAGTATTCAGATTGCATGCTATATCAAGATTATTTTTAATTTTATAAGCATAAAAGCATACAAACAAACCACAGCTCATATTGTCATTTTGGTTTACATGTAGTGGACTTGACATTATCCAGTCTTCTGTCATCTTAAAAAGATTCTTTAGCTCTTTTTCCAACAAACTGAGTATGTGTTTGTAACGTTTATTATCCTGTACATTTGTGACACCCTGAGGATCATAAAATTCAAGTTTTCTCTTTTTCACCTTTGCAACTATCGAGATCCAATGATCTTCAACATTAATAGGGATGAAAATTATTTCCACTGTAGTTAGCTGAACTTCACTCCATATATTCATTACTGAATTGCTCATCAATATATATTGTGCATATGGTAACATTTAAAAGCCGATGATTTTGAATGTAAAATAATACCGAAAAAGGCATCTGTATTGCTATAATAAAGCCAGCCAGTTCTAAAATTGCAAGATATGGCACTTAAAATTTCAACTATTTCGGGTGGTCTCATACGATCGAAAGATTTTACTTCCTAATAAATTTAAAGATATATCAACAAAATGTAGTATGCAACTCCTAACATAAAAAAGCATAACATAGTTTCGGAGTAAAGGAAAATGGATTGTTGTATGCACCAACTAGCCCCTTTTTGTATGAAGTTTTTCGTTTATATCATCAGCATCAGAACTAGAGTCTTAACAAATTTTCGCTGTTGGAAATCGGGATAATTCAGTTCCTTACATTTAAGATTTTTACTTTTAGGTGGAATATTTGGCATTTAATATGTAACATCTTCAAGGTGAGTGTATTGCTTTACACCTTTGCAATCTGCTACCAGTTTCTATAATATTCTGGTAATATGTGGCAATAAAACTTTTTGAACTGTAGAATCTTTTATTAAAATCAGTATTTCTGACGTGTAATTTTTACACACTTCAAATTCATTATTGATAGAAGACAAAATATTTTGAATTTTAGCAAATCTTGGGGGTAGAAGTCTCTGGGAGTAGTCATCATATATGAAGAAAAATTCTAATTTTCTACATTTCATTGAATTAATTTTGTTTATATGTTTCCATAATAGATTTATTTATATTTGGGCCATTGCAGTAACAGAGATGACTGTACATATTAAAACAAGATATTTCCATATATTTGGAAAAACAAAAATTATCTCAGCATTCATATTTTAGCTGTGCGACTGTATCTGTATTCGACTGACATGCTACCAATCATTTTCAAGCTCCAATTTGATTCTTATCATTTGGAATTTTCATCTGAAATGGGCTTTTTAACTTTCTGAATCACAAGAACTATATAGAAAATAATGAGAACTAGCAAGTCTGCCCCAGGAACAGAATTAAAAACTTTTAAATCCTGCTCTACAGGACATCCCAGCTAGCTGTTCAAAACAATAAAAGGAAAGCTGTTTTTTTTTTCGTGAATAAAACTCCAATTCAAAGAGAATATTTGAGAAAGAGATGACACATCATAGAACAGCCATAAAAATAACTCATTTAAATTTCTCATAAGCAAGATAAGACAATGAAGAAAGTAATGCAAAATTTAGGTGTTGTTGAAATGCCTAAAACAGGTTGGTGTAATAAGTGAATTAACTTGTGAGAAATGCCTATAACAGGCCTATTCTCACACGTTAATTCACTTACTACATCAATAAAAAATTGTAGGGAGATAAAAAGATTAAAACTTTTGATCGGGTACTTCATAAAAACAATTTCAAAAAATTCGAAACGAAATACAAATAATAGAAAAAGGTAAAACAAATGAAATATCATATATATTTTGACATACAATAGATTAATTTTTACATACCAGTCAGTAAAACAAATACGCAATCGCAAGGAAACAGAGTACAGAAACACAACTAAATATTTCACCAAGAAAAGGAAAAATCTGAATAATTCAAAGAATTTTTATTGAATAAATTACATACAGATATCACGAAGATAAATTGAAAGAAATCAATAATCATCATTCTATTGATTAATTATATTAAAAAATAAATCAAAAGAGTACAAAATTGAGTAAATTTAATTAATATAAAACAAAAGGCAATGGAATAGATAATCATGCCAATATGATTTTCAGTTTATATCAAACAATATTTGAGTAAAAAATTAGAAATATAATCAAATTCTCAAAACTGACACCCACGCTCTAACGCAACAGGTAGAACTTTGCAAACACCTTTGGAACTTTGTTGTTAAGCAATTGATTCAAACGACACCAAATTTGCCTAAGTAACAGGGTTGCCATTCACATTTCCTTTATCTATTATGTGCAAAGCTAATTTCGCGGTAAATTTAATAAAAGTACTTTTCTTATTGTTGTTATTTATCGCGAAAGTTTTGATCATGCGTATATTGGGGTGATTTTTGGTAGTGGTAGTACTAAAAAAATTTGTTAATACACTCACGTTTGTGAAAATTGCAACACCATGAAGGACTTACGCGAGTGAGCTGAAATTTTCAGGAAATGCAAAGTAGCGCATGATATGCAAATGATTAGAATTGCAAATCCGTAGCGCATGCGTATGCTGAGCAGCGCCCTCTGAACGGCTGATGGATCCGAATAAATAGACGGTTGTAGCGAGGCGTGTATGGTTATCGGTGGTTATCTGCTAGTGGTAAACGTTAACTCAATCTGTACTTATGCCTCGTCGACGAAAGAGAGCGAGATTTGAACAACTTACAGAGTTTGAACGAGGGAGAATCATCGGCCTTCGTGAAGCTGGATTATCGTATCGTGCAGTAGCCTCTCGTGTGCAGCGTAACAGCCGCACAGTGATGCGCGTTTGGAAGCAGTGGACGGACGAGTGTCGGACAACTCGGAAATCCGGGAGTGGACCCCGAAATGTGACGTCAGCTCGCGATGATAGACACCTGGTCCGCATGGCGCGGACGGACCGTACAGCTTCCTCTAGACAATTGGCAGCACTGTGGTCAATAGCTACAGGTGTTTCATTGTGTGCTTCAATTCGTAGACGTCTGCTGCAGTGTGGACTGCGCGCACGGACTCCTTTATACAGGATCCCCCTAACGCACGACCATCGCCGCCTGCGGCTACAATGGGCCAATCAGCATAGAGACTGGCGTACTGATTGGCAGCATGTCATGTTTTCTGACGAATCCCGCTTTAATTTGTGGTACCATGATGGCCGCATTCGTGTCAGACGATATGCCGGTGAACGCCACCTTCCGGAGTGCATTATCGAACGCCACAGTGGACGAACACCCGAGTTATGGTCTGGGGCGCCATAGCATATCATAGACGATCTCAATTGCTACGAATTGTGGGCAATCTGAACAGCAACCGGTATATCCGTGAAGTTCTACAGCCCGAAGCTGTTCCCTTCCTTCAAAGCTTGCCAGGCGCTGTATTTCAACAGGACAATGCCCGCCCTCATACTGCTCGGATTGTTAAATCCTTCTTTGCAGCGCAGCAGGTACAGCCAAAGAATCTGTGGGTACAGCTTCTTCCTTGGCCTGCGTGTTCCCCGGATATGTCGCCAATTGAACATGTGTGGGATGTCATTGGTCGGCGTCTTGCTCGTGATCCTCGTCCTGTTGCGTCTGCAGACGAACTTTGGGTACGGGTACAAACGATATGGAATGCTCTTCCTCAGTCAGACATTCAAACTTCATGTCACGTCGTGTAGCAGCACTTATTGCGACGCGTGGTGGCCACACAAAATACTGATTCTGATCTCTTGTTCTTGTTTGTTTGCTTTGAACATTTAATCATTTATTTGTACCACTACCACTCAACTGTGTATTAAATTGCATTCAATTATGACGATTCCTTCTTGGTGTTGCAATTTTCACAAACGTGAGTGTATGTTTTCAGAATTCTGATAATTTTGTGTTACATTTTATGCTTATGAAATATATTACATGATATTCGAAAGTTGATTTTAGGTATCGTTAATTAAAATCGTAGTTTTGATATGAGCGATTCTGTTTTGTGACATTGTTAACAAGGTAGGTTTGAAAAATAGTTTGAAATATAGAATGTTGCTATTTTGAAATAACCCTTGTTCAGTTTTTTCGAGACTTTTTTTTTTTTTTCTATGAATGGCTGTACAAGTTCTTCCGTTCTTCTAAAAAATTCTTGCAAATAAATAGGCTGACAGCCAATATGTGCTTTAATTCATCCATTAAAGGGAAAATCATACTTTCTTATTGCAAAGCAAACCTTTTGTATTTCAAGGGTACTTAGTAGAATTTGTTGGCAAGGAATGGTTAACAGTTTTTATACAAAATATTAAAATAAAAAATATTTATGCAAAAATTTCCATGAATGATAACTTCAGATTTATGAAGCCTTGGAGACAATGCAATTCCGTTCTTCTAAAAAATTCTTGCAATAAATAGGCTGACAGCCAATATGTGCTTTAATTCATCCATTAAAGGGAAAATCATACTTTCTTATTGCAAAGCAAACCTTTTGTATTTCAATTATTTTGTATTTTGTATTTCAATCATTTTGTATTTCAATTTTATTAATGTAAATTAATACATTACTGAAGCAAGTCTCAGGTGAAGAGCGAGGCAGAGAGTGAACCTGCAAAATTTTAGAAATTAAATTATGAAAAAAATTTAAATTTCTGTTTTTAAACATACTGAGAAGCATGATTTTAAAATATTGCATTTAAAGTACTAAAAATAGTGCTATGTTCTTGAGCATGCCCATGTGCTTTTCTTTAATTAATCGAAATCAAATTGAAAAATTAGTGTTCAAGATTTTATATTTTACATGAGATAGAAAAATCAGTATTACTTTATATTCTTTACAAATTAAACTCAAAATTGTTGCTTTATATTTATATTTAGTTTTATTTAATTGCAGCAAAGGTCTCCAGGGCTATCTGCCTAAGGAGAAGGATGCCTTCGTGAAGCAATTTCTAAGGGAAATTGGGTGGAATTGGAAAACAACAAAACTCCTTGCTGCCAGCCCGTTCGCTAGAACCGAATTACCTGTGTTAAGTAACTTCACTGCTCTGCCACTCGTGGTGTTATATTTATGTAAGTACATAAGATTTATACACATCCTATAAGTAAATCACTTTCAGATTTTTATGCATGTCTGTTTGTAAAGTTTAATAATGCAACAAAAGAGAAAAGAAATTTTATTTATCTTTCTTGCATTATTAGAGTTTAATAATGCAAGAAAGATAAATAAAGCACTGCAGTCAGAAAACTTTTTAAGCTGCATTCTTAATAGAGTGATTAGTTTAATCTTGAATCCTAGCAAATGGGTTTTATGTATGGGGGTTTTCATGGTTTTCCCCAAGTGCAATGTCAATTTACTCCAAAAGTTTTTTCACAAAGAAATCCCTTTTCTTAAATAGCCCTGGTATTTTCCATATTGAATTAAACAAAAGAGTAATTGGTAGATTTTTTTCAACTCTCTCAGAAAATATTCTTGAAAAATGGGAAAATTTAGCTTTAAAGTTGAGTAAATCCATAGAATAGGAAGAAAAGTGAAAAAAGGTTTGTAAGTCAGATTGCAAAGCATCAACTGATAATAGGACTAATTTTTCAAAAGAAAACTTTTTTATAATGGGAATGATAGATGGATGTTTCAGTCTCGTAACTAAAATGGAGATAATGAAAAATTATACAAGATAGTTTTTGATTTAAAATTTCTAATCTGGGAAAAATTGATGTCATTGAATTCAGGCATGATGAATGGAGCAGTTTAGCACCTAAAAATTATACTATTTTAATAATTCTAGTAGCTACAGCAGAATTATTTTTTGAAGATAATTTAGAAGTAATGTTTAATACAGTCAAAATTCAGTTGTGGGATTATGAAAACATTTTGATGCTGCAATTGTTATTGTGTAATAAAGCTTATAAAAACTTTCATAATAATAAAAGTTATGCGTGATTTAGTATAATTACCTTTATTGAATATGAAAGTGTCACTTAATTTGATTACACAGGGGTACACATTGGCCTCTGTGGTTCAGGCAAAAAAACGTGGGCAGGGCTCTTCATTGAAGAAATGTTCCAACCTTTTTTTTTTAAATTTTTTTATTGTTTTACTTTAGTATTATTTAGTATATTGCAACTTTAACAAAGCACACACATGAAAAAAAAAAAAAAAAAAAAAAAAAATTCTGGGCTGCAAAGTTATGTTCCTTCTTAAATGATTAAATAAAGCTTTAAATTTAATTTTATCAAGTTTCTGCACAAGATTTTTGTGATGAATATTACATTTTGTATTGAAAGCAAATATACATCCTTCTGTATTAAAGTGTATTTCCATATTATTTACATTTCCGCTTAAAATATTTTTATTTAATTTCATTACTCATATATCGATACATTTTTGGTATTTGTGTAGAACTGACTTAACCCCTTTGTGATGAGCATCTCAGTCACCAAAGCGCTTTCTTGGGACGGCATGCTAAAAGATCTTGTTGGGTGGAGCAATCTGCACTGTTGTTCCAATTTTTGCAACATTATCAGAGGGACACCCAGGTAGTTGTCAATTAATTCGAAAACTTTATTATTTTATTTTACTTGCCATTTAAAGTGTAAGAAATGTTTCACTAAGCAATATACAGCTAGTACTCAATTTTCATACATAATTGGTGTGCGAATATTGAATGTTCAAACTTGATGAGAATTGGCGATTTTTGGCGGTACATGGACACTGAGTTTGTGCAATTCTTTGACTTGTTATTTTGGTTTTGTGTAGCTGTGATTTTTGCACCAAAAATTGCTGCTATACAAATCCAAAATACCAAGTTAAAGAATTGCACAAACTCTGTATCCATGTACACATCGCCCTATTTTCACGTAAAAAAAAAAAAAAAAAAAATCGGAGAATTGCACAAAGTAGGCATTGTGCACTCCCTTGACTTTGTCCATGTACACATTGACCTATATTCACTTAAAGTCGAGGTAGCAGCCAACAAAATCTCTTAATATAGGCCCACCTTCCTTGCCTATTGCCTTGATGGTCTAATTCATTGTCGGTTATGTAATATCATTTATTACTGTTTAATAATGATGACTTATAATACTGTCTATCTTTGTTTCATCTATGGCTGTATGAGGCAGGTAGTATTGGGAAGAAGGAAATACAACATAAATTCTACAGAGGGTCCTACCAGCACTGTTTGAGATTACTAATGCTTTAAACTTAAAATTTTTATTTTTACAATGCAGTACAAATAATCCGGTACAACAGTATCGGTACAGTACAACATAAATCTATCCGGTACACTACAACATAAATCCATAATCCGGATCTCAAAGCTGCAAACTTTATGCGAATGCATAATGCATTTACGCATGCGCATAATATGTTTACGTATGCGTGTTTAATGTGCGCATCTGCTACGCATGCGCGTAAAGAGAAGAGATACTGTTTATAGAAGAGAGAATTAAAGAGAAAGTATTAGTCAAAAGTCGTTAATCCGGACTCGTCGGGACTTCGACGATTCCGGATTATAGATCATCAGTTTAAATCTGGTAAGATGGCATGCAGATATTATAAAATTAAAAATGTGAAACCGTAATTTATGAAATAAAGAACAATTATGATCCAAAGGGTATCAAAATTTACAAAAAGAAAGCTTAATATTTATTTGTTTACTTTATTAAACATTTCTTCAATGCAAGTTGTTTAAGTTGCTTCGTTTCATGTGATAATACTTTCTGTTTGATTTTATGTGATAATACTTTCTCACCTCCCAAAAATTTGGTTATGCAACATTTGTATCACTCAAAAAAGCAATCAAATATTGTTTTGGGGGTAATTTTTTTTTAAACATGCTTTTCCAGCACAGTTAAAGCTAAGTAATTTTATTTACTTATTACAGTACATTTACATTTATTACAGTGCATTCACATTTGTCTGCTGTATCTTATCCTTTTGTTTATAAATCCTTACAATGGAAAGTTTGCTGTAAGATTTTTACTGAGTTTTGTATGCCTGGATTTTTAACAAAAATTGTTTTGCCTCCTAAAGTAAAGGGACCTGTTTCCGCTCTGCACCGGTTCGCTCCTGCTTAAACATGCTTAGTGCAGAGACCTGATCGACAAAGGGAGACATTGAGGACAGTACCTCCCAAGCTCATGCCGTCCAGAAGCCCAGACCTCCAAAGCAGCTGGATTACAGCACCACGCCGCCGATGCCGGTGAGTAAAGGGCCTGTATCTGATCATGCTCAATATTGACAGAATTTTAACGAAAATCTCTGTGAAACTAAGGTTGCTTTTTTTATGCGATTTAAAATTTTACACTGCTTCCATTTGATGGTGTTAATCACAAACCTACTATGACTACTGTTTGATTTTTCAAGGTAACTGAATTTGAGTCAGTCAGTCGTGATGTCAGTCACGTCCTGTCACGTTCCCTGGAACCTTGACATAACTCACTCATTCATTTAAATATAGCCAACAATCATATAATGTAAACATTTATTAAGGAAGAAAAAGCTGGATAGGTTTCAAATCCATCTTATGATACTAGATTGCTATCTTTCTGAGTTCCAGAGAGAAATCATGGTGACGCATCATTTTGCTTGTAGTTGTTAGGCACATACAAAGTATGTAATAAAGGTAGTTATGTATTATGGCAGCCACCTTAATATGATGTATAATTTTGATTGTAGCTGCTAGGCATGAACATTGCACAAAAAAAAAAAAAGGGGGGGGGGGGTAAGAAAGAAAAAAAGGGGACATTTCTATATCTCTCGTTCTACTGGGCCGATTGACGAAATTCAACTTGTGTTTTTTATATCTCGAAAGCACAACTTAATATGTACATTAGATTTATGTATAGCATTGTTACTAGTATGGGTATTTTGACACAAAATCGGGCCTTTTCTGAAATGACATGCCATGTTCTTCCATATTTCGATTGTACGACTTAAATTATGTCAAACTGCCAAGTTTTGTAAAAATCGCACGAGTAGTTTTTAAAAAATTAGGTCTCAAAATTTTAGGTCCTCCATGTTAATTGAATTTGGTGTATATTTATTAATATTTTATTTTTTATTGAACTTACTTGACTTCTTGTTTTTTTACATTTCGAAATTTAGGTTTATTCCAAATATAATTAGCTCATTTTTTATGAATTATTTTTAAAATTTGTATTTTTAAATAATTTTTGTAAATTTTTTGAAAAAATTTTGAATTATAATCTATAAAATGTTTACCATTGTCTTAAAGTAGATGAGCATAAGGGCAAAAAATTAGAGTTTTTACTCAAAATTTCCTAAGATATATGTGAAAATTACATTTTGGCATGTTTTAAAATTTACTGTATTTACTACAGTCAAAAGTCGTTAATCCGGACTCGTCGGGACTTCGGCGATTCCGGATTATCGATTTTCCGGATTATAGATCATCAGTTTAAATCTGGTAAGATGACATGCAGAAATTACAAAATTAAAAATATGAAACCGTAATTTATGAAATAAAGAACAATTATGATCTAAAGGGTATCAAAATTTACAAAAAAAAAAAAAGCTTAATATTTATTTGTGTACTTTATTAAACATTTCTTTCAATGTAAGTTGTTTAAGTTGCTTTGTTTCATGTGATAATACTTTCTCTAATTCTATTAAACACACATAATTTCTTGTTTAGTTACAAAGCTCCGCTGTTCAAGTCGTATAATTGGTGTGTCGAGAATACAGACTAATTTGTCAAATGAAATTTTTTCGTTTTCAATAACCTCTGTACTTTCTTCACTATCGGAAGCGAATTATAATGATGAGGAACTTGTTTTAAATCATATCAAAGACAGAGTACATTGAGATGAAATACTACATTTAGTAAGGAATTATAAGGCAAATAAAATAAAAACATCTGCCTTGAAGATAAGGATAGTGCTGACAGATCAACTTCCAATTCATTGCGCGCCACGGCGTTCCCCCCGCCAAGCAGCGTGAAATTGATAAACAGATTTCGGATTTCGAAACATACTTTCGCTTTAGATCCTTTACATATTAGCAAATATATATCGGAAATTCTATTTGATATAATCAAAAGTTCAAGCTTACTTTTATAAAAATTCTCTAACAGTCTGCAAACGACAATAAGCCGGATCCAATTCGAAGATTAAGGAACAATGCAATCTGCAACATTAAATGAATTAGATAATTTTAGCTTAGCTTATACCATGCATTTATACATTAAACACACATGCGTAAACGTTTTATGCCACGCACACACGCATATTCACAGCTGTAAAGGTCTTACGCGCACACGTAAATGCGGATGCGTCAATGCCACGCATGCGCAGAAAGTTTGTAGCTTTCAGGTCTGGATTATAGATCATTCCGGTTTATGGGTGTCCAAATTAACGACTTTTGACTGTATAAGCAATAATAAGAAAAATGTGATTTACACACTTTGTTAAAATTATTTAAAGGATGAACAATAGACCTTTTTTTCCTCTCGTGCATCAATGAAAAAAAGGAAAGTAAGTAGGTTACTATAAATTAAGAATTCCACCAAGTGAATTAATTATTCTTGGCGGAAATTGAAAAAATTTCTCCAAGATAAATGCTTGAATTTTTCTGTAAGTTTCGTACCAAATTTTACAAAATTTAATATTTAGGCATAATTTGAGTCATACATTTGAAAGATTGAAAAAAAAAATGGCATGTAATTTCTGAAAAAGTCCGATTTTATATAAAATACCCATGTTAGAACAATGCTATATATAAATCTAATATATATTCAAAGTCATGCTTTCGAGACATGAAAAACGCAAGTTGAATTTTGTCAATCGGCCCAGTAGAAATGTCCCAATTTTTTTTTGTGTAGTGTACAAGGGTACCTAATAAAGGTAAATGCATATTATCAGAACCACCTTAATAATATGTATCATTTTCTTTGCAGCTGTTAAGCATGTACAAGGTACCTAATAAAGGAACAAAATTCTGTTGAAATTTCAGCAGGAATATTTTATTTTGCCACAAATTTACTCAAGGGAACAATAATAAGATGCATTTCGTATATAATTGGTTTGCAATACCGACTTTGTGAAATTCTGTGATTTTTTTCAATGAACAGCATTAACAAATAAAGGAAGATTTTTAGACAAATAAAGGAAGATAGACACATGTTATATTCTTAAAATGTATCATGTAATTCTTATTAAGTAATTAAAATTTGTATTTAAAAAACTTTATGTATGTTTTCTTTTAATATGTTGATAATATCTGCCAGTTTATGGTAAATATCTATAGTTTGGGAATAATTAAAAAAAAAAGTCCCGAAATTCGCCAACTGGCACCCCATAAGTAATTTTTACCCTTTCATCTGTAAAAAATAGTGAAACTGCTCCAAGGTAGTTGTGTTGATACATAAGTACCCTTAAAAATGACCCAATACTGGCATCTTGGAAGTTGATCTGTCAGCACTATCCTTATCTTCACGGCAGATGTTTTTATTTTATTTGGCTTATAATTCCTTACTAAATGTAGTATTTCATGTCATGTACTCCGTCTTTGCTATGATTTAAAGCAATTATAGGAATTGAACAGCGGAACTTTGTAACTAAACAAGAAATTACGTCTGTTTAATAGAATTAAAGAGAAAGTATTATCACATGAAACGAAGCAACTTAAACAACTTGCATTGAAGAAATGTTTAATAAAGTAAACAAATAAATATTAAGCTTTTTTTTTGTAAAATTTGATACCCTTTAGATCATAATTGTTCTTTATTTCATAAATTACGGTTTCATATTTTTAATTTTATAATTTCTGCATGTCATCTTACCAGATTTAAACTGATGATCTATAATCCGGAATTGCCGAAGTCCCGACGAGTCCGGATTAACGACTTTTGACTGTAATAACAACATTAGCCAAATGGCAAAAATGTTATGTATCATCAGAACCAATATAGTTCGCATAATTATCTCTGTTTAAATAATAGTCATTAATTAATTTTAATGTCACTTAGCTACTTGCACAGGGCCATTTTTTAAGTTTACTTCATGATAGTTTAGTAAATGGAACTATTAACTGAAATGTTTTGAAGACATTAAAAAAAGAATGTGAATGATCAATATGAAAATTTTCAGAGTGGATTTTTATGTATAGTTATATTAAACTAAATGAAATAAATCATTAGACTATAATGCAGCAAACTGAGTTAGTTTAATGTATTTTCTTATGTTATACCTTGTTTACTTTTGTAGGTTTCATATTATTCCCAAATGAAGTTGGATCTTCCAGATCATATGCTTTCATTCCAAACTTTATATTGAACTCAACTTAACTCAGTTATTGATTTTGTGTCTTTAAGATTTCTAGTAAGTTTACTTCTTTTTTTTTTTTTTTTTTTTGTTGCTTAATTAGTTGGATGAACCAAATAAATGTTTCGTCACTAATATTTTGACAAGAAATGAAATTTATCAGTATGCAAATGTAATACATTGCATTTTGAAAGAAAGATGTAATTAAATTGTCAGGTATGAAAAGGTATGTTAAAAATGTTATATTTTACAGGAACAACAAAAAACGATTCCCTCTCCCCAAGAATACCAGAAGTCAAAAACAAATAATTATGAGATTGGTATAGGATCCAAGTGATCCAGCATCATTTAAACAATTTAGTTGTTCATGGACTGCCTTTCCATAAAATTAAAAAAAAAAATAAATAAAATAAATAAATAAACCTATCTCCTTTTTACAAATTGCAATATTTTTTCTTCCCAGATTGATCACAAAATAGAAAATTATGAAAAAATTTATTGCTCTTTCTAAAAACCCAATGTCACGTTAAAAAATATAGATTTAGAAAAACATTGTTATAAAAACTAGGTATAATCTATCTGTTGTAAATTATAAAATAATAAATAATAATAGCTTAAAATTTAAATTGTATTTAAGTAAACAGACTTAAAACTAGTAAAGAGCTGTTAAAAATATAATAAACAGTAAGTAGGGAAAAAAAAAAACAGGAGTGTTCCGAACTATAATGAAACCTTTATAATCTCTTTTGCCATACTTCTAGTTGCTTTCTATTCCTGTTGTCAGCCAGTGCATGCTGAAGTTTTGAATGTCTGTATGTTGATTCAGTCTGTGAATGCTCTTTTGAACATCCATGATCTTTTTTCCATTAATGAAATCCTTACCTTCATTAAATGCTGTTTGACAGGGTCATGTCAGTGCTGCAAGATTATCTGAGGGTAAACATGTGTTGTCTCTAACCGCGTATGAAAAGAGATTCCTTGACTTTACATGGATCACAGATGACGAAATGCGATATTAATGATATTGTGAAGGTTACTTTAGCTTCATTTCTGATATGCCTGCTGTAGCTTTCATCTTATACCCTTGACATTTTATAGACAGCAGTCCCTGACTTCTTGATTTGATCAGGGCCTGCTCGTATTACCTTAAATTTTGCTTGACATCTTTATCAGTTCTTCATATTCTTTTAACTTGTAGACGCGATCAATTCTGATGATATTGCACTTGACTGTTCTGAAATATATATCCCATGGGAGAACCCAGTGACCCTTTATCGACCATTTTGTGTTTGACATTTTAGCTGTTTTTACAAAGAAACGTTTTTGTGGTTCACTTTTAAGCCCTTGATAAATGAGAAATGATCAATATACACACTGGTGCAAAAAACACTGAGGAGAACGTTTAAATGTGGGAGTTATGGGTGGGGGCAACACCAGCAGTTGGATACCTTTATTTGCAAAATATATTAAACCACTTTACAACAAAAGGAACTCGGTTAAAAAATTACAAAAATCCATGCTTAGATTTTGTCTTAGTCTGATTGTCTTGAAAAAAAGCTTTCAGTTATGGTTTATTGATACTCAAGGTCTACACAGTCAAACCCATAGCTAGGGTTTTCAGCGCCCGGGGACAACTGTAGATTTTGCACCCCCTTCTGGATTGAAAACATTCTATTCTAAAATTTCTTAACTTCAGTTTGTCAATATAACACTTTTAAAAGTTTATTTTTATATTTGATTTGGTATTCTTAAAGGCATGTTAAACTAACTGAAACAAATCATTAGATTTCTGCTGTTCTGAGTTTAATAATCAAGTTAAAAAGAAAATCTGTATTTGTATGATACATTCCTTCTGGTATGTAAAGTTGGCTTGAAATGTCTTTAAAGCAAAATTCCATCTTTATAACCTAGCATTTTTGAGCATTGCTAGGTTAAAAATTCTATAGCATTTGACCTCTCTAATTTCTGGAAAAGTGTTGAAGTAGCATCACATGCTTTTATTTATATCATGGTATAATTTTCTTGTGATTTAGAGAACTTTCTCCTTGTAATTCACTGGAGTTTTCTTTATTTGTTCAAATGAAAAGATATGAAACGACGTTATGAGTAGAATTGAAGTCTTTTATTTTGCAAATAATCACCACAAGCATGAGCACAACTATCCCACTGTTTCACGAGCCAAAAGGACCCACTATACCCTCAATTCCTTTGGCTGTGACAGAAGTCAAACTTCCACTGCATCCTTTAGTTTGTCATCTGAGTTGAAGTACTTTCTTTTGAGAGTGTTTTTAGTACTAAACACATAGAAATCACAAGGCAACATGTCCAAGGAAATGCTCAAGCTACTCCCACTTGAACTTGGCCATTACATTTTGTGTGACTGTGGAGATGTGTCAAGGCATGTTATTGTGGAGTAGAATCACTCCCACCAGGAGCAGCACAGGCCATTTGTTCTTGATAGACTTACATAGCTTACAGAGTGTCTCACAGTACACATCACTGTTAATGTTTTTCCTGTGCTTGAGGAATTCGATAATATCAGACATTGGACGTCGAAGAAGATGGTGAGCATTACCTTGCCTTGCCAAGGGCATAGCTTTGAATTTTTAGGGGAAGGTTATGATGCATGCTATCCTGCTTTGGCTGGAAGTGATGGCACGAGCTCTCGTCTCCAGTGACGATTCGCTTGAGGAAAGTGGGGTCTTCATGATATCGGAACAGACGTTACAGTGCTAGCCTCATACTCAGTTTCTTTTGAAGTTCACTCAGCTTCTTTGGAAACCACTGACCATCCAGTAACACAAACTATCATGCACAATTTTCCACACTATTCCAGCACTGGCCCCCACCAACACCATCTCATAGAAAAAGGCCTGAGCACGAGTGTCTGACTGGTTAGTAACATCACGAGCAGAAAACCGATGCGAAGAGGCCGAAAACTTCTGCCACAACCATCCAGCGATGATGCACGTTTTTGTTATACTCTTGCTTTTTAAATTCATATTCTATCTTGCATTCAGAGCCTAATTTTAAATTAAAAATTTTTAAGCTCTGGAAAGTTGTTCAGAAATTATGAACAACTAAAACTATAAATACTGTGTGTAATTTTCACCCTAAATCCCCAGACACTTGCTTATCAAGCAATGTATGAATAATTAAACTAAAATATGAAATAAATTCTAAATAATAATAAATTAATTTAATTAATGATAACTATATGTATAATTTAAATAATTATAAATAATGATAATATGCTCCGAAAATTAATGAAGAAATAAACAGTGAGAAAATTACTGATATTCAGAAATGATACTACAAACAACTAGGATGAAAGAACAGTAAATACTTTGGGCAGCATTTACTTTCCCTGACATATATTTTTCATTCACATATTTTGGAGAAAATAGATAAAAGAATTTTATCACTGAAGCATTAAATCAAACACTAAAATTTTTTAAATTCAGTAAATGCAAAGAGGCTTGAACAGTATGTATGTTAAAAAGTCTATTCAAATTTGAATTTTTAACTGAAATTTTTTTTAAGGAATTTTTTTAAGAATTAATGAAACTATCACTTCAACTGGAAGGCAAAAATAAATTGAAAATTTGCACTGTACTGTAACACGCAAAATGAAAAAATAAAGTTTAAGACATAAAAAGTATTCTACATTGCATAAAGATTTTATTTTTGTTGTCGCACTTTTATAAATAAATTTTTACTTCTGTAGATTAAGTTTAGAATTTCAATGAATTCCAAAGTTTCCAGTTTATTTCTTCTGCAGTTGCAGTTTTAAATTTGTTAATTTCTAGTAAGATTTTATTTCTTGCATCTTTTTTTTTAGCTTATATAATGATTGCTTGCCATATTGATTTCTTATCCTGTACGTAGGAAGTGATCAATAATATATTTACATTATAAATATCTTTATTACTATATATGGATTATTAGGGTATAAAATACTGCAGATAATTTTATAGTATTCACTTAACAAAACATATTTGAGAAAAATACCTTCCAGAAAGAACATCGTTTCAATTTTTTTATTTTTGATGAATGATGATGACCTTTTGATGAATCGGTTAAAGCACATTATCGGAATCGACATCAGTTTTAAGTTTTATATTTTTTCATGCATTTCTTGAATAAAAGCTTGGTTTCTTTTCGTATATTTCTTAATTAACTTTATTTGCCTGAATTTTTATTTCCTCTTGTTAACTTCTGATAACTTTTAATAATACTTTTATTTCACTTAACAATTGTTTTAAAAATATTTAATTAATTTTCTGTAATTCCTGACAAAAACTGTTTACAGTTCATTATTACTTATTTATCTCTCCTTCATCATGTGTGGCTGCCCCATGCATGCACATAACCATGCTGGACACTACATTAGCTTCCCTAGATGTCCCAGTTCCCAAAGTGGCATATTCAATTTTCAACTGGTTTGGTTGTAACAAAGTTTTTACCTTGTTATTTGAACACCTCTTATATTTCCATTTTTTCTTATGTTAAACATGCAAACTGCTGCATAAGATCAGGTTTTGGTATTTATCCAATACATAACATGCAGATCTTCACAGATAGCTTTCTTCAGGTCCCTGATAAAATTTTCATGTTCATCTTGCCAGTTTTATTACATTCATTGCCATTCTGCTTGTTGATTTCATTATCAGTGTTGGCTAAGTCAGTAGAAAAAGGAACGTATTAGAATAATCCTTAAATGCCTGAAACTTTCATATTTGTTTTAAGAGGTTCCAAATATTGAATAGACTGAACTTTCTGCAAATCATGAGCATGTTGAAGAAACAAAAGGTACATGCAGTTAAAAAATTTAAAAAAATTACAAAATAACATACATTAAATATACTGAAACTACATTTAAACATTTGTAAGATAAGAACTAAAGAAGGATCTGCATTACAACATGGTCTTGTTGCAATTTCTGAACCTGCTCTAATTTTAAAACTGTTTTTTTTTTTTTTTTTTTTTCTCTAAGGTTTGTTGATGATTTTAGTTTTGTCTTGTTTGGTTATCAAGTTTTGATTTTTCAAGGCTATTTCCTTGCAGTATTAGTTATCAGAGAGTAAAATAAAATTGAGTTATCAGAGAGTAAAGTAAAATTGGTATTAGTTATCAGAGAGTAAAGATACATGTAAAATTGGCTATTTTCCTTGCAGTATTAGTTATCAGAGAGTTTTCAATTATATTTTTTTTTATGTTTTGGCAATTCTTGTTGTTTCTGGATGTTGGATTCATGTACTGTTTAATCATTTGCATCTTAACCCTTTCACGACAGTGCACCTTTGTTTAAGACGCTCGTGTGGGATAGAAGGGAATCGAAGGCAGTCACTGCACAGGACAGAGGTTTTGCATTGCTAAAGCCTAGTCTTATAAAAAAAAAAAAAAAAAATCTGAAAAAAAAGTTTCACTTCTAGCATCGTAGCTTTTGATATCATTTTAGATTATTACTTGAGCTCTTATATATTTTAAAATTAGCACTTAATAACATTTTTTTTCTTTATTTTACATGAAAATATATTTTAAAATTGCTTATCTTGTAAAATAATTTTTGGAAGTGCTATTCAAATTATTCCAAAGTTTTAAATGATAAAAAATCCATAAATAAAGTTTAAAATTAATAAAACAACGCAATGAAGACTATTTACAGTAAGAAGTAACAAAATTTAAAATGAAGACAGTGTGGTAAATCTCGAAGCATGGAGAAGTATCACTTTCTAACTCTTAGAAAAAGTATCTCTTTCTAACTCTTTAGAAAATGAAACATCACTCTCATTTGTGTTAGTAAATGGTTCATTAACCATACGAGGGTATTCTTCCTCTGATAAATAGCACCTTCCCACCATAATAGACTGGAGGTGAGGCTTTCCGAATTAAAAAGAGAAGAAATAGAAATATATCTGAAGGCAATGCAAAACATAACAGAACTTTATATAGTAACCCTATAATACCATACATAGTAGAGAGAAAAAATTGAATAAAAAAGGAATTTTATAAAAATTAATGCAAATGTTTATATTAGTATGTGGTGATTTAAAGATCCCACCTCTGTTTACGCTTTCCCTTCCCCCACCCTCACAACAGTTGTTGAGTAAAATACCTACATTATATTATTAGCGTCTGTATATCCCCCAAATTTAATTTCCTGCTGTATTTCTTGAGATTTATCATGAAGAAAATGTGATTAAGAATCTGCATTTGAGCTTAAAGTGATAATTTTAATGTCCAGAAAAAATAATGGTATCAAGGTATATGTCTGTTGTTCTAGAGAATTTCTTTGAAATGCCATAGCTGCCCAGAGAAGACACCAAAGAGTGGAAGGCTTACTTTTCAAATGTGTAGCAAATGATGTCATATCAAGAATCTGAGGATGTATTTTGATGCATCAGTATTCTTTTAAAAGATCTAAAACTGTTATGAATTGAAATTTTCCAACTTTTTTAATTAATTTATCATACCAAACTGACAGCATAAGCTTTCTTTTTTGGCTGAATCTCAGCTTTTGATGTTGCCTGGTCTGGTTCATCCTGTTTCAGTCACAGTTTTTGCAATTAACATGGTATAAACTATCCACTTTTCGTCACCAGTAATTAGTTGTTTCAGAAATGGATCAGTTGCATTGTGTTTCAGAAGCAAATTGCAGATGCTAAAGTGTTGCCTCAAATGAATTTCCTTAATGTGAGGAGAGACCCATAAATCAAATTTTTTTACAGAGCCAATATGTTATATATTTATTTTTTTAAATGCATGTCAGCTTCTCTGTGATTTCATGTGTTGTGCTTTGATGAAATGACAATTGCCTTAATATGGCTCTCATCATCTTTAACTGGACCGCCACATTATTGAACCTTTCTGAGTGAAAAGTCAACAGAACAAAAACTGCTAAACCAATTTTGACACTGCTTATCTTTCAAGGCTTCATTCCTATATACAGCACTCATTGTATGCTTATGATGCATTCCTGCCTTTTTGGAAATAATACAATAAAATATGTCTGAAGTGCTTTTCCATTTTAAAATTAGAATAAAAATGAAATTAAATAACTAATCAATACAGTTTTCTTACCAATTAAAAATGGAAGGTGTAAGCAACAAGAAAAATTAGGCGTTAGGTGCTTTGAGCATGTTGATTAAAAAAATGTGCTTAAAACATCTATCAACAAAAACCATAACCCCTTTATTCCTGCCTTTTCAGAAATAAGACAGTTAAAATATGTCTGAAATGCATGTTTTGTTCCTCCATTTTTAAATTGGAATAAAAACGAAATAAAATAACTAATCGATACTATTTTCTTCCTTATTAAAGGTGGAAGTCCAAGCAACAAGAAAACAGTGTAGGTTAGGTGCTTTGAGCACGTTGATAAAAACAAAATGCTAAAACCATCTATCGACAAAATCTGCAATCACTTAGTTGCCAAGCCAATATAAATAAAAATTACCTCGCAACACATCTCCTAACTCATTTAATGTTTCTCTTAGAGGTTCATTAAGTTCTTTGTATAACAAATGAGCAACAATGTTCAATATTTCTTTTCTCTAAAAATCCTTGTATTAGTCCAAGGTCAGTTATGAAGGATTATGAACAATTGTCTGGAATGTTAATCAAATTTTATGCAATATTTGAACTGAAGTTCGCAAAAGAACTGAAGTGCTATTGAATGTTTTCTTGGCTTTGTAACTGCTTGGTAAATTCTCTTATTCAGTTACCAACTGATTTACGAGGGCCATCCAGGAAGTAGATTACGTTTCCGTCTGTGTCCGCTAGGGGCGGGGCTAGCGCGGCCATCTTGGGATCAGAGCGTTGCGCAGCTCAGTCTGCATCTAGCCGTGCTAGTGAGAGGTTCGTGCTGTGCTCCGTTCAGATACTGTGACAGTTTGAAATGTCTGCGTTAATTGAAAATCCCGCAAGCTGCGAGGTGCGCTCAGTAATAAGGTTTCTGACTGCAAAAAACTGTAAACCGATAGAAATCTATCGGCAGCTTCGTGAAGTGTATGGGGGACAACATTATCACTGAAGGTGGAGTGCGTCAGTGGGTCATAAGATTTCAAAATGGCCGAACCAATGTTCACGACGAAGATCGAAGTGGGAGACCCAGCATAGTGACCGCCGAACTTCTCGAAAAAGTCGATGCTAAAGTCTGTGAAAAATCGAAATTTCACAATAACGGAACTTTCTTTGAGTTTTCCACAAATTTCGCGAAGTTTTGTTGCACGAAATCATCAGCGAAAAGCTTGGTTACCACAAGTTTTGTGCAAGATGGAAGGCAAGAAGAGGTAACGAAGTGGTTGAAGGCGCAGGCGGCCGAATTTTTCGACGAAGGAATTTCCAAGCTCGTACATCGCTACGATAAATGCCTTAATTTGTATGGTGACTATGCAGAAAAGTAGTATTTGAGTGTGGCTTTCATCTGTATATAATAAAATTTGTTTCCTGTACTTTGTTTATTTTTTTTATTCCAAAACGTAATCTACTTTCTGGATAGCCCTCGTAATTTGGGCAAAATTCTCAAGCGTTATTTGCCAGAGGAAAGATTCCTTCGTGGAAGACTATTTCTCAGAGAAACCAGCTTTATTCATATAATCATTATAACCATTAAAACTTCATATAACCAGCCAGTTTTTTACTGAGAGAACTTGAGATGATCTACTTATCGAGTGTCCCAAAAATGACTGATGGATTTTGTAAGTCAATTAAAAAAAGATGGAATGTGATTGATATGTATCATTTGCAGCCTTATGCTTAAGAAATCAGGGAATTTTATCCCACCAAATTAAAAATTTAGTTAACATTTTCACCCACAGGTGGTGCTGAAAACTATGAAAAAATAAAAACCGGTATGAAAATTTTGCGAGGACTGTTGCAAAAAACTAAACAAAGACATTTTCAATGTAACCCCCATTTGCTGCAACAACGTGGCGCAGTCTCAGGCAAAAATTTCTAGACATCCCTTCAAACATGCCACTTGGAATTATCTCACATGCAGTACAGATGTGCTGCTTCACCTCCACAATTGTTTGTGAAGTTTGGCGGTATACCACATCTTTCAGATACCCCCAAAGAAAAAAGTCACAGGGCGTCATGTCTGGCGAATAAGGAGGTCATGCCATGCCAGTTCCTGTATGCATGTTGTAATCCAAGGCAATTACCCACTCACTGAAATGTTCATTCAAGAAATCAAATACTGCAGACGTCCGATGTAGACAAGCACCATCTTGCATGAACCAGGAGGCATCAGAACGGTCCTCCAAAGTAGTATGAATCCTCACAAATTCTTCCAGAATCCCAAGATATTGTACAGCATTTATCGGTTGCTCTCGAAACAATGGCCCTATTATTCCTTTGTAGGAAACCGCTGCCCTTACCATTATTTTTGGTGAATGTGGGGATGAAGGTTCAGCAATATGAGGATTTTCGTTTCCCCAAATTCGCGAGTTCTGCTTGTTGACATAGCCATCGAGGTGAAAATACGCTTCATCTGAGAACCATATGTTGCCAACATCGAGTTCACCATCATCCACAAATTGCAGCATGGTGTTTGTGAAATTATAGTGTACATTAATGGCATTTGGACTGAGAGGTTGGTGAGTCTGGATTTTGTACGGGAACATGTTTAGGCTGTCATGTATGAGATGGTGAGTCCTCATTCTTCGAAGTCCAGTACAATATGTAACATGGCGTACAGAAGTCCGGGGCAGCTGTTCGATAACCTGCTGTACGGCTTCAGCATTTGATTCTGTAACTGCAAGGCGTGACCGGCCGACATTTCCAATACAGTCATCATTTACACTCCCCGTTCGCATGAATTTTTGGAATCGCATTGTCTGACGGTCCTGTTCTCACATGAAATTTTCATTGGAAACTGTGCCTCATTTGAACAAAACTGTGTTCCAGGCGGTGTGGGTGAAATTCTAACACAATAAATACCCGCTGGAAAAAAAAAAAAAAACCATTTTGGTAGAGCGAACTTGTAATCTCAACAGCACGCGCTATCAGCTTGACGACGAACTATGGAATGGCGAGCTGAAATACTTCGTTTTTAACTATACCTGTTACAGATTGCCTGCAGCGCGACCTGTGGGTGAAAATGTTAACTAAATTTGAAATTTGGTTTGGTAGAATAAAATTCCCTGATTTCCTAAGCATAAGGCTGCAAATGATACATATCTATCGCATTCCGTTGTTTTTTTTTATTTACAAAATCCATCAGCCATTTTTGGGACACTCGGTATGGTTAACAATAGGCACTTTCCTAATGACAAGTAGATTGCACCCCATCCACATGCTGATTTGCACTTTGTATGTTACATATTTTGTTTTTCAACATAAGAAGTAAAAGTACTTGGCAAATTTACACATACACAAACACATAAAAAATTGCCGCCATGCATTGCTTAAAGGAACTTTGTATGTCAATGGTTATTCTTTGTATAGGGAAAGAGAAGTTGGCCTTTTGTCAATTGATTTAAGTGATTGTCCGAGAATTAAATATTTTTTTCTCTGGTGATTTCCGGTTATGTTTTTACCACCAATCCTCGAATTCCATATCACAGATTATGTTCTTACTGCATTAATATAAATATTAACAAGACATAGTGCACAATAAAAATTAAGCTTTATTTAGGAACTTCGCGCACACTGCCCGACAGCCTGCCTGTTTCGCTCTGCTCGCTACTCGTAAGAAACTTCTCCTCTAGGGTTGCCACACTTATCGGAGGGCGCAAGGCGCGCTCCTTATCGCCATCACCACAGAGTTTCCCCCCAGTTCCTTTAATGGCTATTCAAAGGAACGACATAGGTTATGAAATTATCTCAGAGTATCCGTACTGTCGGGTATTTTTTTACATGATTACAAAATTAGAATATAAAATTAGAAAAGATCAAAATGCAATTCAATATATAACAAGGTATTGACACATATAATAAACATGAAATAACAAGAAATATGTTAAGATATGAATTTTAAAAAAAATGTTTTAAATTGTTATGTAAGAAGCAAGTTTCTTAGGGAAGTGAACATGTCTTCCCGATCTGGTGACAGTTTGTGTCTTAGAGAGTTCGTTTGCAGATTTATTCTGCTGAACTGTCTTTAAGTCTTTATTTGTTTTCAGTTCAGGCAAATTAGAGTCCGAAAGCAAATAGGCTGGTTTCACACGGTCTATAGACACAGTAGATTTCAGACCGTTAACATCAATTGTGAAAGTTTTGTCCGTTCTAGAAAGGACTTTATGCGGACCTGTATATGGTTGGCACAGAGGTGGCTTTACTCGATCGACACGTAAGTATACATGCGTACACGACTTTAAGGTAGCACTTACGTAACATTTTTCTTGGCAATGTGCAGATGTTGCTATTGGATTCAATTGTTGCATTCTATGCCTAAGATTCGTGATAAATTGTGTGTCATACGGAGATATCTTAGATGACGTTATCATATCACTAGGCAGCTTGAGAGTTGTGCCGTACACCAGTTCAGCACAAGATGACTGTAGATCTTCCTTTACGGCTGTCCGAATACCAAGCATAACAACTGGTAGTGTTTCAGTCCAGTTATTGGTCTCGTGAGCCTTGAGAGAAGATTTTAAATGTCGATGAAATCGTTCAACAATGCCGTTGGACATTGGATGATAGGCTGTTGTTGTGATTCTGTTCGTACCCAAAATGCGCGTGAATTCTGCAAAAAGTGCGGATCTCATTTGAGAACCTTGGTCTGTTGTTATGATCGATGGGCAGCCAAAACGAGATATCCAACAGTTGAAGATGGCTCTGCAAATGGTTTCCGTTTTCATATCCGGGATGGGAATGGCTTCAGGCCATCTGGAGAATCTATCTATTAGAGTCAAAAGGTACACGTTGCCTTCTGATGGAGGTAACGGTCCGACGATATCCATATGGATTTCTGAAAAACGTGCATCAGGAAGAGAGAATGTGCCCAGTGGTGTGCTTTAGTATGCCTAGTAATTTTCGATTTTTGGCAAGATTCACAGGATTTCACCCAATTTTTGATATGACGTTTCATATCGGGCCATACATAACGAGAACAAATAAGCTTCGTAGTAGCTGCAATTCCTGGATGTGACAGATTATGCAGATGATTAAAGATGAGTCTGCGAAAGGAATTCGGAACAAATGGACGAGGAATGTCTGTTGATATGTCACAAAGAATATTACCATCAGAATATTGGCACGGTTTAAATTCCAGTTTCAAAGATGATGTGTTGTTTTTGAGAAGGTCTTGTACCTCCGGATCATGCCGTTGAGCTTCCGAAAATTTTTTAAAATCCAAAAATGGAGATTTTGTTATGGAATCAATTTCGATTCTTGAAAGAGCGTCAGCAACGACGTTTTTTGAACCTTGCACATGCCTAATATCAGTAGAGTACTGAGAAATAAAATCTAAATGGCGCAATTGTCGAGGTGAACATTTATGAGGGTTCTGTTTTAAAAGCGTATATTAACGGTTTTTGATCCGTATAAATTATAAAATTTCTGCCCTCTAACATGTGTCGGAATTTCTTAATTGCAGAATAAATAGAAAATAATTCCCTATCGTACGCGGACCATTTCTGTTGACTTTTATTGAGTTTCATAGAGAAAAATGCTATAGGTTCCCATGTTTGTTGAGACAACTGCATAAGTGTGCCGCCGATTGCGACGTCTGAGGCATCTACCCAGATGCTTAGCTGGGCTCCGGGAATAGGGTGTCTCAAAAGGGTAGCCTGAGCAATGGCATTTTTGGCAGCAATAAAGGCTTGTTCAGCATTCTCGTTCCAATTTAATTGTGGGGATGAATCCTGAACACGAGAACGAGATTTCTTTTTATTAATATAGCCTTCTAACAATTTTATTAAAGGAGAAAGAATATGTGCTGCTTTAGGTATGAAACATCTATAAAAGTTAAACATGCCTAAAAATCGGCGAAGCTGAGTGAGAGTGGTAGGTTGAGGAAAATCTAAAATACATTTGACTTTGTCAGGAAGAGGTTCAATTCCGTTTTCACTAAGGTGAAAACCTAAGAAATCAATAGATGTTTGACCAAAGGTGCATTTTGAAACATTTATGCAAAGTCCATATTCCTGAAGTTTGGAAAATAAAGCTTTCAAATGCCTGCAATGTTCCTCAGAATCTTTAGAGGCTATGAGCAAGTCATCGACAAAAGCGTAAACGCCTTCTAAATCCCGCGTGACTTCATCTATAAAACGTTGAAAAGTCGCAGATGCATTGCATAAGCCGAATTGCATACGGATACTTTCGAATAAACCGAATGGTGTGCATATGGCGGTTTTGTGGATGTCGGCTGGGTTAATTGGTATTTGATGGTATGCCTTAATCAGGTCGACATGACTAAAAATTTTAGTACCGTGCAATGCAGCAGTAAAATCGGCTAAACATGGAATAGGGTATTTGTCTTTTATTGTTTGAGCGTTCAATGCTCGATAATCTCCTACAGGTCTCCATTCCAGACTTCCCTTTTTTGGAACCATGTGAAGTGGGGATGCATAATTGCTGCTCGAAGGTCTCAAATGCCCCAATTGCATCATAGTTTGAAATTCTTGTTTTGCTATTTTTAAGCGATCTGGAGCTAACCGACGAGGTTTTGCAACCACAGGTGGACCTTTAGTTATGATATAATGAACGGTGTTATGTTTAACAGGTTGGTTAGGATCTGGTAATCTAGTAACTGAAGGAAATTCTTTTAAAATTTTGTGATATGGTGTATCACTAAATACAGTTTTTACTGAATAAATGCTTGCATTTTTCACGCAACCGACGGTTTTAAAATGCGTTTTTAAATCTTTGAGACATTTGTTTCTGAGATCAGGCACCAATTCAAAGAAATGGAGAAAATCTGCTCCAAGAATGGGTGTACTAACATTTGCTATAAGAAAAGTCCATGTAAACTGTCGTCTTAATTTGAAATCCAAAGAAAGTGTTTTTTGACCATAAACATGAATAGTAGAAGAATTAGCAGCGAAAAGTGTTTGTTGGGACGAATTCCGTTTTTGAGAATTATTTGCTGGAAGTAAGGACACGTCAGAGCCGGTATCGACCAAGAATGAAAGGTTTGTTCTACGGTCACACGAACGAACAGGCGACGTGAAACTTGAGGCAAAGAATAAGTCGCCTCTATTCTTTGCTGGTTTCGTTTCCCTGCCATGAACAAGGTTTTGTACATTTGTCATCTCTACACTTTTTCCCAAAACGTCTATGATACCAGCAAACAGAATAATCTCTCCTTTTGGAATTGCTTCTTTCCTTATTGCGATCTCCGCGATTTGGCGAGCGACCACGAGAAAGAGAAATGCGATCAATACGTTTGTTTAATTTTTCTATTTGTTTAAATAATTTATCCTCAAGAGACTGATCGACTGTGCGAGAAACGGCACAAGTCCCTGGGGTTGGATTTACTTCTAAAATTCTGTCGGCAATTTCTGCAGCTTTATCTACAGTTAAATTGGAAACCGCTGCCAAAATAGACTGAACAGTCGAAGGCAAACGTTGAAGGAATAATTCTAACATTAAGTTATCAGGAACATTTAAAGATTCTGCTCGACGTTTCATATTTCTAAGCAAATCGGAAGGTTTTCGAGAACCTAATTCTTCTCCAGATAATAATTGGCGAATTTCTTGCTGAGAAGATTCTCCTGAACGATTTATTAACTCAGTTTTAAGCTTTGCATATGGATCAATAGGGTCTGGTTTCATAAGTAAATCCCGTACTAGTGATGCAATATCTGGAGGAAGATGAGAAACTACATAATTATATTTAGTAATGGATTCTGTGATAGGTTTGGGGGTGGCGGGGGTGGCAAGAGCAAAAGTACTTTCACACATAATAAACCATAAAGATGGGTCTGATCGGTTATAAACCGGAATTTGGACGGCATGAACATCAGACATTGTGCAAGGTTTTTAAGCCAAAATAAAAGCAAAAATTTTAACTAAAGAAAATGAAATTAAATGATAAGTAGAAAACAGAATTATAAAATGATCTATAATTACTACTCATCTGTGATCCGGAGGACGAAAACCGATGTAATCCATTACTTCTGGTTTGGAGATCTTGAGTGATGGCTTGTAGTCAAAACCGAAAGTGCTTGAGAACTGTTCATACGATTTAACACAGTCCGGGTTACCATTATGGTGATTTCCGGTTATGTTTTTACCACCAATCCTCGAATTCCATATCACAGATTATGTTCTTACTGCATTAATATAAATATTAACAAGACATAGTGCACAATAAAAATTAAGCTTTATTTAGGAACTTCGCGCACACTGCCCGACAGCCTGCCTGTTTCGCTCTGCTCGCTACTCGTAAGAAACTTCTCCTCTAGGGTTGCCACACTTATCGGAGGGCGCAAGGCGCGCTCCTTATCGCATCACCACAGTTTCCCCCGTTCCTTTGCTATTCAAAGGAAGACGTAGTTAAATTATCTCAGAGTATCCGTGCTGGGTTTTTTTATGATTACAAATTAGAATATAAAATTAGAAAGATCAAAATGCAATTCAATATATAACAAGGTATTGCATAAATAAAATAAATAACAAGAAATATGTTAAGATATGAATTTTTAAAAAAAATGTTTTTTAAATTGTTACGTAAGAAGCAAGTTTCTTAGGGAAGTGAACATGTCTTCCCGATCTGGTGACAGTTTGTGTCTTAGAGAGTTCGTTTGCAGATTTATTCTGCTGAACTGTCTTTAAGTCTTTATTTGTTTTCAGTTCAGGCAAATTAGAGTCCGAAAGCAAATAGGCTGGTTTCACACGGTCTATAGACACAGTAGATTTCAGACCGTTAACATCAATTGTGAAAGTTTTGTTCGTTCTAGAAAGGACTTTATGCGGACCTGTATATGGTTGGCACAGAGGTGGCTTTACTCGATTGACACGTAAGTATACATGCGTACACGACTTTAAGGTAGCACTTACGTAACATTTTTCTTGGCAATGTGCAGATGTTGCTATTGGATTCAATTGTTGCATTCTATGCCGAAGATTCGTGATAAATTGTATGTCATGCGGAGATATCTTAGATGACGTTATATATCACTAGGGCAGCTTGAGAGTTGTGCCGTACACCAGTTCAGCACAAGATGACTGTAGATCTTCCTTTAAGGCTGTCCGAATACCAAGCATAACAACTGGTAGTGTTTCAGTCCAGTTATTGGTCTCGTGAGCCTTGAGAGAAGATTTTAAATGTCGATGAAATCGTTCAACAATGCCGTTGGACATTGGATGATAGGCTGTTGTTGTGATTCTGTTCGTACCCAAAATGCGCGTGAATTCTGCAAAAAGTGCGGATCTCATTTGGGAACCTTGGTCTGTTGTTATGATCGATGGGCAGCCAAAACGAGATATCCAACAGTTGAAGATGTCTCTGCAAATGGTTTCCGTTTTCATATCTGGGATGGGAATGGCTTCAGGTCATCCGGAGAATCTATCTATGAGAGTTAAAAGGTACACATTGCCTTCTGATGGAGGTAACGGTCCGACGATATCCATATGGATTTCTGAAAAACGTGCATCAGGAAGAGAGAATTTGCCCAGTGGTGCTTTAGTATGCCTAGTAATTTTCGATGTTTGGCAAGATTCACAGGATTTCACCCAATTTTTGATATGACGTTTCATGTCGGGCCATACATAACGAGAACAAATAAGCTTCGTAGTAGCTGCAATTCCTGGATGTGACAGATTATGCAGATGATTAAAGATGAGTCTGCGAAAGGAATTTGGAACAAATGGACGAGGAATGTCTGTTGATATGTCACAAAGAATATTACCATCAGAATATTGGCACGGTTTAAATTCCAGTTTCAAAGATGATGTGTTGTTTTTGAGAAGGTCTTGTACCTCCGGATCATGCCGTTGAGCTTCCGAAAATTAAAATTTTTTAAAATCCAAAAAAATGGAGATTTTGTTATGGAATCAATTTCGATTCTTGAAAGAGCGTCAGCAACGACGTTTTTTGAACCTTGCACATGCCTAATATCAGTAGAGTACTGAGAAATAAAATCTAAATGGCGCAATTGTCGAGGTGAACATTTATGAGGGTTCTGTTTAAAAGCGTATATTAACGGTTTTTGATCCGTATAAATTATAAAATTTCTGCCCTCTAACATGTGTCGGAATTTCTTAATTGCAGAATAAATAGAAAATAATTCCCTATCGTATGCGGACCATTTCTGTTGACTTTTACTGAGTTTCATAGAGAAAAATGCTATAGGTTCCCATGTTTTTGTTGAGACAACTGCATAAGTGTGCCGCCGATTGCGACGTCTGAGGCATCTACCCAGATGCTTAGCTGGGCTCCGGGAATAGGGTGTCTCAAAAGGGTAGCCTGAGAGCAATGGCCTTTTTGGCAGCAATAAAGGCTTGTTCAGCATTCTCGTTCCAATTTAATTGTGGGGATGAATCCTGAACACGAGAACGAGATTTCTTTTTATTAATATAGCCTTCTAACAATTTTTATTAAAGGAGAAAGAATATGTGCTGCTTTAGGTATGAAACATCTGTAAAAGTTAAACATGCCTAAAAAATCGGCGAAGCTGAGTGAGAGTGGTAGGTTGAGGAAAATCTAAAATACATTTGACTTTGTCAGGAAGAGGTTCAATTCCGTTTTCACTAAGGTGAAAACCTAAGAAATCAATAGATGTTTGACCAAAGGTGCATTTTGAAACATTTATGCAAAGTCCATATTCCTGAAGTTTGGAAAATAAAGCTTTCAAATGCCTGCAATGTTCCTCAGAATCTTTAGAGGCTATGAGCAAGTCATCGACAAAAGCGTAAACGACTTCTAAATCCCGCGTAACTTCATCTATAAAACGTTGAAAAGTCGCAGATGCATTGCATAAGCCGAATTGCATACGGATACTTTCGAATAAACCGAATGGTGTGGCATATGGCGGTTTTTGTGGATGTCGGCTGGGTTAATTGGTATTTGATGGTATGCCTTAATCAGGTCGACATGACTAAAAATTTTAGTACGTGCAATGCAGCAGTAAAATCGGCTAAACATGGAATAGGGTATTTGTCTTTTATTGTTTGAGCGTTCAATGCTCGATAATCTCCTACAGGTCTTCATTCCAGACTTCCCTTTTTTGGAACCATGTGAAGTGGGGATGCATAATTGCGGCTCGAAGGTCTCAAATGCCCAATTGCATCATAGTTTGAAATTCTTGTTTTGCTATTTTTAAGCGATCTGGAGCTAACCGACGAGGTTTTGCAACCACAGGTGGACCTTTAGTTATGATATAATGAACGGTGTTATGTTTAACAGGTTGGTTAGGATCTGGTAATCTAGTAACTGAAGGAAATTCTTTTAAAATTTTGTGATATGGTGTATCACTAAATACAGTTTTTACTGAATAAATGCTTGCATTTTTCACGCAACCGACGGTTTTAAAATGCGTTTTTAAATCTTTGAGACATTTTGTTTCTGAGATCAGGCCCAATTCAAAGAAATGGAAAAATCTGCTCCAAGAATGGGTGTACTAACATTTGCTATAAGAAAAGTCCATGTAAACTGTCGTCTTAATTTGAAATCCGAAGAAAGTGTTTTTTTGACCATAAACATGAATAGTAGAAGAATTAGCAGCGAAAAGTGTTTGTTGGGACGAATTCCGTTTTTGAGAATTATTGCTGGAAGTAAGGACACGTCGAAGACAGGTTTGTTCTTACGAAACTTTGAGGGAATTCGTGCCATGAACAATGGACGGTCTTCTTTCCTAAATTTGGGCGAGCGACCACGAGAAAGAAAAATGCGATCAATACGTTGTTTAATTTTCTATTTGTTTAAAAATTCAAGAGACGATCGACGTTTGGGAACTTTAAAAGTCTGCAAAGCTTTATCGACGTTAAATTGGAAATTTGAGCCCAAAATACGTTTCTGAGATCAGGAAGGCAAAGGCAAAGAAAAAGGAAAATCTGCTAAGATGGTTTACAGTTAAGAACAGTTAAAGATTTGTGTCTCTAATTTGAAATCCGAAAACGTTGGGTTTTTTGACCTAAACAGAAGAATCAGAAGTGTTGTTGGAGAATCCGTTTGGAAATCTTACGCACGAAAGAAAGATTCGACCAAGAAAGGAAAGGCTAACGTCTTTGTGGGAAGTTTCCCTGCCTACAAGGTTTTGTACATTGTCATCACCTAACTTTGATACGATTGCTACCAATTGTCTCTTTTGGAAAACCTTTTTATGCGATTCGAGATTGCGAGCAACCAGAAAAAGAAAACGGCGTTTGTTAAATTAAATGGCTTCTAAACTTCTGTGGCAAATCCGGGGCACACCTGGATTTTACTTCAAAAGTCAACATTTTGCAGCTTTATCTACGTTAAATTGGGAAACCGCAAAAAATAGGACTGAAAACGTCGAAGGAAACTTTTCAGGAATAATCGACAACGGATTGCTCGAAATTTTCAAGAATTTAATGGCGAATTTTAGCGATTCTGCTGAAAAGATTATCCACGTTATAAGCTTTTTGGCTTTGCATAATCAATAGGGTCGGTTTCAAGTAAATCCCGTACTAGTGATGCAATACTGGAGGAAGATGAGAAACTACATAATATATTAGTAATGGATTCTGTGATAGGTTTGGGGGTGGCAAGAGCAAAAGTACTTTCACACATAATAAACCATAAAGATGGGTCTGATCGGTTATAAACCGGAATTTGGACGGCATGAACATCAGACATTGTTGAAAATTAAAATTTTAACAAAAAAGGAAAATTGAAAATTAAGTAGAAAACAGAATTATAAAATGATCTATAATTACTACTCATCTGTGATCCGGAGGACGAAAACCGATGTAATCCATTACTTCTGGTTTGGAGATCTTGAGTGATGGCTTGTAGTCAAAACCGAAAGTGCTTGAGAACTGTTCATACGATTTAACACAGTCCGGGTTACCATTATGGTAATTTCCGGTTATGTTTTTACCACCAATCCTCAAATTCCATATCACAGATTATGTTCTTACTGCATTAATATAAATATTAACAGACATAGTGCACAATAAAAATTAAGCTTTATTTAGGGAACTTCGCGCACACTCCCCGACAGCCTGCCTGTTTCGCTCTGCTCGCTACTCGTAAGAAATTTCTCCTCTAGGGTTGCCACACTTATCAGAGGGCGCAAGGCGCGCTCTTTATCGCCATCACCACAGATATTCGTGTTTGCAGTTTACATATGCTGAATTACCTTTTATTTTTCATTTTACGTTTTTAATCTTTTTCTGATCTGAAACTGAAAATACTAAAGAGGCAAAAAGATATATCTTAAAACCATCAGCAATTTTCATTTTCCATGATTTAGTTGCATGCATTCTGTTCTGTACTTTCTTTTCAATAATTTTTGAAGTTTCCTGCACAAATATTTTAGAAGCCAATTTTTTTGCAGAGGCAGAGGCAGTTTCACCTTTAATTTTTATATTATGAAGATCATGTATTTTAAGAAAACTTTTCATTCAACCTGTATTTCTGGCTTATAGAAAATGTGTTCTCTGTTTTTATTTAAGATGAAATTATTGCTCCTTTTCTACAATCTATCTATAAATTTTTAGTGCTGTATATTTAATAGCATTTCTGTCTTTTGGTTCTCTTTTTTGTGACTTATCTTCTATTTATATTACCAGATTCTTTTTGGTTTTGTTCCTTGACAATGCCTTTTGTAAAAGGCAATGAATTAACACTTACTTTTTTTCCAGAACATAACGATTTGCTAATTGCAGCTTTGTTTTTCTTTTTAGTTCTTAAAGTAGCGTCATGTACTACAAAATGTTTTACTATAGACATAACATCTTGTCCTATTGCAAGACTATCTAAAATTTGAATTTTAAGTTCCAAAGAAATCACTTTTCAGTTTGTTAATAAGAGAATTATGTGATGTTGGGTTACAGAAAAATATCACAATTATTATGTAGAAAAAATATGAAAAATTTGTAAACTTAACAATTTATTGATTTGGGGCAAAATTAATAAATTTATATGAACACAAATTTCACTAAAGATTCTTTGAAATGGAGCCATATGTTAAATATCACTTTAAAATATAGCTGCTGTATGCTAAATATCTTAAGATACAAAGCACTGGTTCCAATTCCAAATTCTAATCACATACAGTTTAGAAACAAAAGAAAAAAAACTAATGAATTTAGTAACGTGACTGACTGCTCGTCATGGATAAGTTCCTCATTGTCCTCCATTAGCTATTATGTAATCTGTTCACATGTATAGATACTACTAAGCCACAAATAAAAATTGCTTTTCGTAGGGGGGGGGAACTGAAAGCTTTGAGATTTTGTATTATGCCCAAAGGAGCCCCCTTTTTTTGTTTGTTTTCATTTACACTCACATGCACATTTTGAGAGCATTTGGGTAAAAAATATTTAAAATTTCTCTAGAATTTCTTTGTCTTTAGAATTTCTGATAGACAGTCTCGCACACTGGAGATAAAAATGTTTTATTCCGTACCTGCTTTTTTCCACCCGTGTTACCTGCTTTCTTTGAAATCATTGAGTTTGTTAATAAAAAATTCACTAAAGTTTTACAAAATATGAAATAGGTAATAAAACAAATTCAAAATTCGGGCTTCCGGGTGACCGTGTATTTGGGTGAAGGACTACATTACTCAAGAATTTGATGCTTACTTTACTAGGTGCCGTTGTTTTTTCACAATGCGAGAAACATACATACATTCATGCAGATTCTTCATTACTTAATTTCTCTGAACTAAAATACAGGGGTTTATTTGTTTGGCAACTATTTCAAAAGTGGTTTCAGCTCATTTAGTGATTTGATGAAAAATGCCATTTTCGAGAGTGATACCCATTTGGGCTAAAAGCAAACTATTACAATTTTTCTTTGCCTAGCTCACATTAAGTCAAAATGATATGTGTAAAAAGATATGAAATATTTATTTTGAATTCATATTAAATCAAATTTACAAAAGGTTTTTATGTAAAAACAAACTCAGCACTGTAGTTTTCTTTTTTACAATCCACCATGTTTCTCCAAAACTGTTGAGAATATCATTTATATGCCAATTCCAAGCCAGCACAGTTTGCTTCATAAACCTTCTCTTTTATTTGAGTTTTCTAGTCATAATTTCCCATGCATATAAAACAGGGTTCATACATAGTTTTAAAGTAACCTCTAAATTATCTCAGCATTTCAGGAAAAAAGTGCTTTAAAAAAATTCCAGTGTTAGAAAAATTCGGAACTTTTCCTAAATGTGTGAAATTGGGGTGAAAGAGTTATTAAATCAACAATTTTTGCTTAATGTTTTGACTATAGTGTGGCAATAGGACTATAAGGATTAAAGGATTCTTTCAATTAGGGTTCAATTGTGTATGCTTTTTGCATTTATTTACTATGCTGCAATTGGAATAGACCATCTTAACTAACTCTAATATATTTTGAAAGATTGTTGTACTTTACAATGTCAGCTGCAAAACATAATGTTTTGTAAATGATAGGTTTACTTCTGAATTATTTCATCTTGTATGCAATATATATAGTTATTCTAAAAACATATATTGATACACTTTTTCAAATCAAGGATATATGAGTTGTTGAACCCTGCAGAATCAGTTGATGTTACTTCATTTACAGTCCTGACTATTTTTATCAAACTTCTTTGATGTTATGGATATCTGCCTTTCATATCTAGCTTTATTGGTCTTAGGTTAAGGATTTTCGTCTTCATTTGACCAATCAAGTGTTTTCCACAAAAAGATGGCTGTGTTGATTTTCAAAGAACGAATGTGCTTTCTTCGTTTAAAAAGTCTACAGTATATTCTGATTTTGAAGAATACTATAATAGTAATATGTCAAACTTGTCTTCATCTGCAGCTTTTTACCACTCTATTAATTAAAATAGAAAGGACTTAAATACCTTCACTTATTTGGATTATTTCCGATTCAGTGCAAAATGAGAATATATATAATTAATTCCAGATAATAGCTCTAAACTCTCTGTCCTAAAATTTTCTCTATGAATGTAGTTATTCAAGGATTAATTCTTGGTATCACTGCATCGTCTTGTAGCTTGCATGTGTTATGCTTTCTCTTTTGAATCTTCATATTATATTAGTAAATGGATGTTTTGATACTCAAATGTAATATAAAAAGTACATTCAAACATAATTTTTTGCATATTTCTTCTGAGTTTACTGCTTTTTATACAGTGGTGTTTATCTCAGTCAAAAAAATGTCCACCTAATCTCAAACCTTTCAGTTGGGTTTTGGAATTGAATATTTTGAATATTGATTTACCTATCCACCAAAAGGGGGATGCCTATTAAATAGTAAACTTCTTTTTTAACACATGTACGGTTCTTTTTCAAAACTTCCTTGTTGTTGAAAAAAAAAAAAAAATAAAGTACGTGTCTTAAAATAATATATCTTATTCCAGAAATGCTGCAAATGAATCCGCATAAAAAGCCAGATACTTAGAAGGTCAATTAATATTCAATAAAATTATGAAAATAACAGAACATTTTATATTCTTCTTTCACTTTAATGACATTTAGCTAAAATTATACTTTTCATTCACTTATTATAATTTATCAATTAAATATATTATATAAATAATAAATTCAACTATTTTTCATATACAAATATTTGTTGTTTTCGCATAGCTGAAAATAGCTTTTATAATTCATTAGTTAATTGCTACTCTCTTAAACAATTCTCTGATTATTTGAGCTTTGAGCATATTATTTTAGTTGGCATTTCTTAAGCTATGCAAATCTTCTGTTTAGCAGCATGAATAAGATAATTGTGTGTCATAGTACTTAGAATAATCTGAGTTTGAACTTCTGTATTTTTTAGAATGAAATTAAATTTCTTCTTATTATAATTTATCTCTCTATCTTTACTTACGATCCTGAAGATTTATATTTCTTAACAATTCTTGCTGACTTCCAATGATTATTAACTCTCATTAATGCATTTTCACCCTAATTAAAATCTGGTTTTTCCTTGGCTTGTTTACTCTGATAAAATTTAACTGTGTCCTTTCTAACCTCTATTTGTATCTTAAAATATTTTATTACTTTTCATTTTAAGACAGAGTAGTGGGTAATTTTACTGATTTATGAGGCTGTGTACAGGTTAGACTTCCATTCTAGAATGGTTTCTTTTATTTCATTTACCCCTGTTCCTGTTTTACAAATAATATTTTTGGTCATTTTAAACAGTTTCTTTGCATTCAGTTTGGGATATTGGGACTAATGCATAAAATTTCATATTCCTAGGATTGTAAATTGCACTTTTGTGTTAGTTAAAGGCATGCTAACACAAATAACTTCTCTGGTTATAACATGAGTAAATAAAAACTGCTTTAAGTTTTGATATCATTTTTTAAGGTTTCTTCTATAGTTTTATTAAATCTAACCACTTTGTTAGGTAAAATCCATTTAAAAATACTAGTTTTCCCTGAATATTTATTTTGAAACACATTTTAAAATTTAAAATAGAGTTTTAGTAGGTGTTCCCCCCATTTAAAGGCCATCCTTTAAACTAAAATTTGTTGATTTAAGCAAGAGATAGTGTTGCTTCCTTGAGCTCCTGGACATGCTGGCATCAAAGGCAATGAACTTGCCGATGTTGCTGCAAAATCTGCTGATGTTACCTCTGAAATGATGTCCCTTTTACAGACATATGGAAGTAAATCAGAGCAGAGATCTTGTCCAGGTGGCAAGAACTCTGGGAATGCCAGATTGAACAAATTAAGGCAGGTAAAACCAAATTTGGAGTATTGGGAGTCGAGAGGGAATCGAAACGAGGATGTACTACTGACTCGCATACCTACGAATTGGTCACTGCAGACTAACACATCAGTATCTCTTGAAAGGAGATGAGCCTATTTGTGACACTTGCAACACTCCCATTTCAGTCTTTAGTCAGAAACGTGAATATCATTTTAACTCTATGAATGTTAACTTTTAACTTAACAGATCACGTTGAGAAACCCTCACATCAGCTTCATAAGATTTTAAAAGACATCTCTTTTTATCATATGATTTGAAGTTTTTTTTCTTTTATTCTACTCTACCTGTTGCTAGAGCATTTCTCAAAGTCATTTTTCCATGCCTTCATCAGCATTGCATGTTCATTTCAACAATTCATCTGATGTAGTGTGTTTGTAAATTTTGGATTTTATTCACCATTCGTCTGGTGCATAATAACCTTCAAGGTTGTGTGGCATTAAAAGTCAACCAATCAAACCAACCTTGAGCTCCTTTTGCCTATTTGCATTCATCTGTCAATGTTTTGTTAAAATGTGCACATTTTCTATTATTTGTGGTTTGTACTGAATGGCGATTATTAACACATTTTTAATATTAAATTGCTATCAAATTACTTTTTACTTCTTCACCTATATTATGCAGCTTTTCTGCCTTGATTCTAGTACTGTCACAGTGTGTTCTTTAAAAATAATTCCACAGAACTGTGCTTCTTTGGACTATGACAAAACTCGAGGAAAATCGTATTGCAACTTTTAAAAGAAAATCGATGGTATAAATGATATAATTTTCAATAATTAATTTAATTTGAGGAAATAAAGTTTTGTGCTTTACAAGATGTATAAACAGCTTGATATATAAAAATATACTAAAAATTAATAGAATAAATTGGATCGATCGCATGATCTGAGTGTGAATGAGGATGTTATATAAAAAAATTACTACTTATTAACCCACTAGAAGTTGAAAAGACTGCAGCTGAGATAGGCTGATCCATGGGGTGAATTTTTGGGGAATTAATGAGAGGAACTGGAGATGGAAGATAACACAATTTTAAGTCATTGTGGAGTCAAAGGAGTGCATTTGCCTACAATGGACCGTCTGGCTATCTATGATGTTGATGATGAAGAATATATAAATGAAAATGATTCTAGTAATTAAGTTAATTGCACTAAATTCAAATTCCTTCCAATTTTATTAAACAAAATTGTGAATGGCCATTAAAAGGGCGGTTCCTGTGAGTCGTTCAGCCATGCACATTATGACTATAATACATCATGACCCAAAAATAGTCATCACTTTTATTAACAAGATTTGCCCTATGCTTCTGTTAGATAATGTGGAAGCAACTAACTAAAAATGTTAGATTCCATACTACACCATAACTCGGGTTTGATTTCAGTTGCATCTAACTTCCATAAGGGTTTCATTTGTTTGGAAATGCATTCTTGTTTAATCATAATATTACTTACATACAGAAAGGTAATATTACTTAACACTATAAAAAAAGCTTGACTCATAATATATTCTTATTTCGACTATGAAGCAGAAAGTGCTGTTGGTATTAATTAATCTCCTGCCCAGCCTTAGTGATTTAGCATATAAAAAACTCATATAAATACCACATTTCTTTGTATATTTTCCCCCTTTAGCTTTTTAGCACCATGATCTGAAAATTTAAAAGATATTTATGCAATTTTCCCTTTCCTTCAGGCACTGAAAAAAGAGCTCCCCTGAAGATTAAAATGAATTTGTACACATTGTGATTGTTTTCGTCTTACTAACAAAGCCAACCCTCATAAACTACCACCTGTGAAGATACATCGATGTCTTCACTTCTAACTGCTGATCTTTATGCCAGCCTAATATAAGAACTGATCCAATCACAGCAAAACAAACATGAACGGATATTCAATCCATGATTTCACAGAGTTGGCTGCATATTCAGCTTCCTTAATTACTTATGAATGAATTGAGGCTTCAGGAGTAGCAGGAATAACAATAAGGATGAATGAAATTCAAGTTACGGGAAAATGGAAATGAAACAGATATTGCAATGTTAATATTACTGAGTATTTTAATAAAAATGTTGGTTTCTTTTAACACTAGAACGGTGGGAAAATATTACCTACTGGAACGGCGGTATGGGGTCATTTAAACCCTTCGATGAAAGTATTGAAATAACAATGGTAAAACAATTTTAAATGTCATACATTTGCTTAAATATTTAATAGTTAATGCATTTATTAAAATATTTTGCACAAATATTTAATATTTAATTTATTACTTTATATGTATTTCATATTTATGTTTAATATCACATGATAATTTATTGACTTTTTAAAATACTGTAAATGTATCGAGTACATGGCTATCAATTAAATCATAATACAATTACTCAAATAACTCATTAATTTGATATAAGAATTGATTTCAAATAAATGGTTTCACAAGTTAAAACTAATGTTAACTAAAATAAAACGCAATTTACAGTCAAAAGTCTTAATCCGGACTCGTCGGGACTTTGGCGATTCCGGATTATAGGTTTTTTCTGGATTACAGATAATCAGTTTAAATCTGGTAAGATGGAATGCAGAAATTATAAAATTAAAAATATGAAACCGTAATTTATGAAACAAAGAGCAGTTATGATCTAAAGAGTATTAGAATTTACAAAAAAAAGCGTAATTTTTATTTGTTTACTTTATTAAACATTTCTTTCAACGTGCACATGCATAAAGCAAACATTACGCAGAGTTGAAATTAGAAAATTGCAACCAGAAAACTATTTGATGTGTATTTGTAATATTTATAATGACGAGGAATTTGATTTAAATCATATTAAAGATGGAGTACATCGAGATGAAAGTACTACATTTAGTAAGGAATTATAAGCCAAATAAAATAAAAACATTTGCCTTGAAGATAAGGATAGTACTGACAGATCAACTTCCAGTTCATTGCGCGCCGTGACGTCCCCCCCCCCCTCCCGTCCGAAAGCAGCGTGAAATTGATAAACAGATTCGGAATGGTTAGAGAAACAAAGGATATGCCTTTATCCATTTTTTGCAGCAATTCCACTTTTTTTGTTTGATGGGCATCGAAACATGCTTTCGCTTTGTAGATCCTTTGGCAGCTCCAGAATCGGAAATTCTTTTTGACATAATCGAAAGTTCAAGCTTACTTTTATAAAATTGCTCTAACAGTCTACAAAAAATAATAAGCCGGATCCAATTAGAAGATTAAGGAACAATGCAATCTGCAACATTAACTGAAATAGATAATTAGATAATTTTAGCTTAGCTTATACCGCCCGTTATACATTAAATGCGCATGCGTAAACGTATTATGCGCATGCATATATGCGCATGAGTAAAGGTATTATGCGCATGTGTTTTACGTATGCGCCGAAAGTTTGTAGCTTTGAGGTCCGGATTATAGATCATTCCGGATTATGAACATCCGGATTAAAGACTTTTGACTGTAATAATATTTTTATGTACTTACACGGAAGATGATTTTCTCTCTAAACCCAGAAATGTTCTTCTCTGATGTTTCAGTTATATCATTATATGTGTATTCAATTCTATTTAATGTTTAAATATTAGAGATTACACATCCGGATTAAAGACTTTTGACTGTAATAATATTTTTATGTACTTACACGGAAGATGATTTCTCTCTAAATCCAGAAATGTTCTCTGATGTTTCAGTTATATCATTATATGTGTATTCAATTCTATTTAATGTTTAAAATATTAGAGATTACACATACATATTAAGAATTAATGCAGTTGATACAAAAATAATTTTTAACAATTTTTGCAGTGCATTTTCCGCACACAACTTTGGAACAAGATGCACAGTATTCTTTAGATTTGTTTCCATTGCATCTCTGTAATTGATACTTTTTCTCTTTCTCTAACCATTTTCTTTCATGTGCTTTTTCTGAAGACTCAGGAAAGATCTTTGGGAGTTTTGAAGCCATATGTACCACTCTTAACTCCTCTCCTAATTTCAGTAGAAAATCTCTCCTGTTAATGGTGTTTCCTGTTACACTTTTATAAGTTATCTAAGCGTTAAAATCTGCGTGATCCAAAATATTGAAAACAATATGTACAGGCCATCTTCTAAAAGCTGATTTAGCGCAATATTTTCGGCACATCTGATCACAAATATCCACACCATACTTAGTTGCGCTGTAAAATGCTATTGAATCAGGCAACTTCCTGAGATTGTCTTCAGTTTTTACAGTAGAATGTAGTGAGCTCAGTAGAAAAATGCTTTTCTTTTGCCTTGATAGACGGTAAGTGTGATATTATCATGTTCCACTATTGTCGATGAATAAAGATTACTACGCATATTTTTTCAATGATATAGGAATTTCTCCTGTTCTTTTTCATTGTGCCGACTGCCATCCATAGTTGTATTTTTTGATTTTAGCATTTTCTGCTAATTTAATTAAAGAGAAGGAAATCGATATAAACTAGCCAAAATGTTTGGGAAGGCTTCAAATTAAACTGACAAATAAATATTTTGTTGAGTGTTGTTGTTACAAAAACATAAATGCTTTTATAGGTTTTAATGCTTTAATTATCCTAATATCATTTAAGAATAAATGTCATTAATTACATGTATTTTAAACTGTGAATTTTATTAGGTTTTGATTTTAATAGGACTTTTTTAGCAAATATTGTTAAAAAATAAAATTTAATAGTGGCCATGTAAATCCATAATGACTAAGGTTATTTAACTACCTAATTTAATTTTTTATAACTAACTGCTTACCTCTAAAAATTATCTCTACATATTAAAGTGAGTTATTGCATTTCATTAATACTCACTGTAGTCACAAGATAAAGCACAAAAATGTAAAAATTTAAGTAAAATTTATTCTTTGCATTTAGTGAGACTTAAAATAGTACAAAATAACTTATCACCTCTAATGCTTTAATGGCTTATTGGAACCTTAAAGTACATTAATTGGGTTACAACCCCTGAAACTTTAACACAAAGCTATGACACTAACTGCATCAAACAGAGCCTGACTAACTTTCAACACTTGCCAACCGTGCCTACAACAGGCCTTTCAGGTTTTGTTCTAATCAGCAAGTTCTCTCTCTCGACAAGCAGCAGTGGTGACAATATTCAGGCTTATTGGGGGATTGTGAATCATGCTGATTATGATCTTACTTCTCATTTTAACCTATGTCGTTTGGCATAAAAATCTACCTGTTATTTACTAAACCTCTAGACTGACCAAGTATGTTACAAAATGAGACATTAAAAAAAAAAAAAAATCAACATAAAGCTAACTGTTAGTAAAACATAGATGTCACTTATCTTCTTTCAAATATGTCCAACTATAATAAGTGTAAAATAATTAATGCTACTTGATAAACTGCAATAAAGTTTATTTTATTCTCAAACTGAATGATTATGCTAATTAATTCATAATTAATTAATATTAATTAATGATTAATATTAATTAATTATTAGAAGATATTAATGATTATGCTAATTAATTCATGTTTAGTAATAATGCTTAGGGATCTATTTCATTTTTAGGATGGTATTTCAAAAGTGAAATTCAGGCATAGATAATATTTTAATTTAATTTATTCCGTTCCCATTTGCTCATAGGTCCTTAATTTTTTTTTCATTAATGGTCCTTTAAAGTACTTAATTTCGTGTGCAGAAATGTGTACGAACCCTGATATATTAATAAACATTAGCCAAATGACAAAAAATGTTATGTATCTTCAGAACTAATATAGTTCTCATATAATTATCTCTATTTAAATAATAGTCATTAATTAATTTGAATCTCACTTAGTTACTTGAATAGTGCCATTTTTTTAAGTTTGATTTATGATAGCTCCTTAAATGTAACGCATTAACTGAAATGTTCTGAAGACATATTTAAAAAAAGAATGTGAATGATCAATGTAAAAATTTTCAGAGTGCATTTTTATGTATAGTTATGTCTAAAGTTAAATGAAATTTTCAGAGTGCATTTTTATGTATAGTTATGTCTAAAGTTAAGTGAAATAAATCATTAGACTATAAAGCAGTAACCTGAGTTTCTTTTATGTATTCTCTTATGTTATAACTTATTTACTTTTGTAGGTTTCATTATATTCCCAAATGAAGTTGGATGTTTAAGATCAGCCATATGCTTTCATTCCAAACTTTATATTGAACTCAGCTTTACTCAGTTGTTGATTTTGTGTCTTTAAGATTTCTAGTAAGTTTACTTCTTTTATTTCTTTCTTAATCAGTTGGATTAACCATGTAAATGTTTTGTCACTGATTTTATGACAAGAAAAGAAATTTACCAGTATGTAAATGCAATACATTGCATTTTGAAAGAAAGATGTAATTAAATTGTTAGGTGTGAAAAGTTATCATGTTAAAAATGTTGGGTTTTACAGGAACAACCCCCCGCAAGAATGTGATAAGTTGAAAACAAAAAATTATGAGACTGGTTTAACTAGGATCCAAGTGATCCATTGCCATTTAAACAATTCTGTTGTTCATGGACCTTTCTTGCACATAAAATTAAAATTAAAAAAATATTAATAAATAAACTTATCTCCTTTTTACAAATTGCAATACTTTTTCTTCTCAAATTGCTTCATGAAATAGAAAAACACTCACTGTTATGAAAAATTTGTTGTTGTTTCTAAAACCCAATGTTACATTAAGATAATGTAGCTATAGAAAAACATTGCTAAGAAAATTAGGTATAATCTGTTGTGAAATTATAAAATAATAAAATATAATAGCATTAAAATTTAAATTGTATTTTGTTAGGTAAATACACTTAAAAGTAGTGAAATCTGTTAAAAATGTGATAATAAACAATAAGTAGAAAAAAAACAAGAGTGTAGTCAATTATAATGAAACTTTAATCCTCTTTTTCGCCATTCTCCTTGTTGCTTTCTATTCCTGTTATCGGCTAGTGCATGATGAAGTTTTGAAAGTCCGTATGCTCAATCGGTATGTATTGAATGCTCTTTTGAACATCCATGATCTTCTTTACATTAATCAAATTCTTTCCTTCACTAAATGCTGTTTGGTTTGACAGGGTCAAGGAAATGCTGCAAAATTTTCTGAGGGTAAACATATATTGTTTCTAACCGCATATGAAAAAGAGATGTCTTGACTTTATATGGGTCACAGATGATGAAATGCCATATTAACGATATTGTGAAGGCTACTTTAGCTTCATTTCTGATATGCCTGCTGTAGCTTTCATCTGATACTCTTAAGCTTTCATAAAAACTAGTCCCCGACTTCTTTAACATCTTTAACTTGATTTGATCAGTGCCAGTTCGTATTACCTTAAATTTTGCTTAACATCTTTATGCATTCTTCATATTCTTCTGACTTGTAGATACGATCAATTCTGATGATATCGGCCTTTAAAGAAATTATGTTTTAGTTCTGGTTTCACCAACAGATGGGGCCACTTGCTTATTCTTGTACATGCTTTCTTATCTTATGTAATCATTATTTCCTATCTTGTTCATTTGTGGTTTTGCAGCTGAGGATGCTGGTTTGGTAAAACCATCGAAACTAGTCCTGTGAAAATTTTGTAAATATAATGCTGAATTTTGTTGTTTGACTTCTGAATTAGTATTTATTTGGCGTGTTATTGTGTCTTAATTATTCAAATATAACTTCAATATTTTTAAGACATCTAAACCTTCAGTTTCTCAAATCATCACTCCTATCAAAGAAGCATTTAAATTTTCCAAAATTTCAGAAACCCAGAAAGGTACATTTTGCCACTTAATTACTCATAATGTAAATTTTAATAACAAATCATTAATAATCTAGTCGTGCTTTTGGGGGGGGGACTTGGGAAATTTTATAGCATATCTTGTCAATTCTTGAGAAATTTTATAGCATATCTTATCTTGTCAGTGTGGTTCGATATATATCAGCCAAAACAAAAGAGCATTAAGGTTTTGCATTAAGGAACATAAATCTTATGTCCAAAAGAAGGAATTTACAAATCTTTGATTGCTAATCATAGTTGGAAATTTAATCACAATTTCGACTTTGGGTCTGCAAAAATTATCCAGAAAGCTTCTTTCCCTGGATAATTAAATTTTCTTGAAGCTTTTCACATTCACAAAAGCTTACGGTGCTTAGTTAATGATTTTAATGCAATCCTACCTAACACTTTTAAATCTCTATTATTTTTCAATTTTTTCAATTTTTGTTATTATTTCTGCTAACAGATGGTGCTACTCTCTCATCTTTCTCGACTTCCTTAGGGTATAAATATATTCGTAATTTGTTTTTTCAGTTGCAGATTTCTTTGCTCCTGAAGAAGAGGGACTTTGTTCGCCCTTCAAATTGATAGATTTTCTGTGCTAAAAATATATGCCTAACACAGGTTGTTGCTTCATTTTTATGATTTATTTGAGATGTGTTTCTCTTCTGTCTCCATTAAAAGTTACTAGGAATAGTAATTACAGCAGTTCCACTAATAAGCTAGAAATGGGTACCTGCGACATAAACAACTGGCCAGTGAGAACACAGATCATAGACAAACAAACAAGTCTATGAGATGATGGGGCTCTGATGAATCCCAAACTACCGTGTAAATATGGGTTATGTGAATGAGCACATGTTCTCTTTTAACAACTTCTGCTAATTTAGAAAGTTTTCCCCCTAGCAGCTGCTAATTGTCCCAAGGCCATACATTTTCTGATGACTTATTTATGTTAAAATGAGTGTTTCGTGAGAGGATTGTTAAAATATTTTCTGAGAAATGCAAATTCTAGTAATTCCTCTAATAACTTATGTGCATTGTATGATAATCTGGAACAACAAATTTGGGCTGTGGAAACTTTAACGTCACTACAGATAAAAGTGCTATACTTCATTACCTTCTAGTTGGGTTTGTTTACCTGAGGAATTAAGAGCCTATCAAAGAAGTGTAAATGTAGCCCAGATGCAAAATGTAGATTTAACAATTTATTAAAATTTTTTAAATCAGAAATAGATTTCGAAGACTGCATAAATTTAGCTGTGGGTGGTTTTGGTTTGAAGAATGAAATGTCCCGTGGAATTAAATTTATTAAAATTATTCATGAACATGTTCAATGGCAGCAAGTTTATGGAGTGCTGATTCTCCTGCTTAGAAGTTTTGCAATGGAAAACACGTGTCATTTAAAGCTAAAAAAAGGCCATTTTCATAAAGGCAAAAGCTTTTAAAAGACAAAGGGCACTGCTTCTATTACATAATTAATCAACTACTGTTGATCTAAGTTGTCAGAATCCACTGACATATGCAGGTTCTATTTATCTAATTGATTTAAAAAACAAGAAGAAAATTCATTTACCTGTTCTGATGCATTGTTGAATCTGACGGGATGTTTCAGCTGACAATCTTCTTTATAGAAAAACCACAATTGAATTTCTTGACATCACATTTTATTTACATAAAACATTCAAAAGGAAAAAAAATTAAGATTTAAATACATTTTCTTGTACAGCCTCCCTCTCTTTTTCTCTTATGGCTGTACGAAACAATTTATCCGTCCATCACATGGATTCGAAACCGACTAACTATCTACCGTTTACAAAAAAAAATAATAAAAGTAAAGTTTTGATTTCTCTCACTAATGGAACCTCTAGGGCCCTCTAGCAAGGGAAAGACACTTTATATGAACATTTAACATACTCCCACCTTTAATTTATGATGGAAGCCAGAAATTAAACATTAAAATTAAATTTACATCATTACTAAAAAATAATAGAATGAAATAAAACTAATATCTATGAAAATTTCAAGCCAAAAAAAAATTAAGTTCTAAAATTGAGTTGTGAAAAGTGTTCATACATTTCATCAGCTGGATTACTAGGCCATCGTTCTTAGATATCTCCAAATGGCAAAGTTTACGAGTTGGTCATACAAAAGTTCCTGAAGAGTTTTTTACCTCTGTCACACGTGTACAACCATCTCTACTTGGAAACAATTTTGTGACTTTGCCTATTGGCCAGTTAAGTCTCTTTCGGTTGTCAAGTTCAATTAGTACTACATCACCCGTCTGGATCACTTAAGCATTTTTCTCTTGATTTTTGAGCGAGATTTGCCAAATATTCTTTTCGAAATCTATTTCTCTATTTATGTTTTTATATTTGGCATTTCCGGTATCTTTTTTGAAGTTTCTGGAAATTAATTTTCTCTAGATCAGGTATCCCAATTTCTTGGATGTCTTGAATAAAAGATGATGGAGTCAAAGGAATAAATTTGTCAGATTCTTCTGAAATATATCTAAGAGGTCGATTATTCATTACAGCTTCAACTTCACATGATATCGTTGAAAGGTCTTCAAAACTGAGTGATGATCTACCAAGTGTTCTTAGAAGAAGATTTTTTATGCTGCGAATGAGCCATTTAGCGGAAATAATCCAATAATTTTCTCTCAGGATGGAACCAACAGTCTGGAGACGAGCATGGCAGTTCTTTAAATGGCAATCTCGTATTAAACAGTTTACTACATGATGCTTTGATGGCAACAAAATTGGATATTTGAATGAAAATTCGTCATCACGTTCTAGCAGCTTGGTTTTCACTCGTATTATGTTATTTTGATCTTTCACAACGACAAGACCTTTGACAGTACCTGAGACATCACCAAAATTTTCTAACTGAATTCTTGACCAAAGCAACTTCTCTGCCTCTTTCTTTTCTTCGATCAAGAGCTCAGATGGGAAAAAATAATTTCTATTTCTACATTTGGATATGAATCTTTTCATCCAACAAATAATATTTACAAATCTGCAAAATTTCGAAATTCTCTCATAATTCATGAATTGACCTACTTTTGTACAGGTAAATAATGATATTGCAATTTTCTTTCTTTCTGACATAACTAAATCTTCATTAGTAACCTGTTCTGATTTGGGCCAATTATTTTCTTCGTCTTTTAACCATTTTGGTCCCACCCACCATCTCGTCTCGATAAGATGTCTTGGACTACAACCACAAGATGGCAGGTCTGCCTGCCGGATTTAGATTACCTGGGACAAGATACCATTGGTATGATTCTGTGAGTTTGCATTTTTCTCTGATTCTGTAACCCACAAAAGTACCCCATTGGTCATTTTTTCGTTTCCATGCTATAACAGTTGAAGAGTTTGTCCAGTAATAAACTGGTATTGTAGGGACATCCAGAGCCTCACGAATACAGTTTGCTAATCTGGCTCTGAAAACACAAGCAAGAAGTTCTAGATGCGGGATTGTCAAAGTCTTTTTTGGCGCAAGTTGAGATTTTGCTCCTAGAAGCTGTACCGAAATCCTATTATTATCTTCACAGTGCAGGAAAATTACTGTTAAATATGCATTCTGACTTGCGTCGCAAAAACATGTATAGACCATTTTTCTTTATTTCCGTAACCTATGTGTCTGTTTACCTCTAAGTTAGATAATTGTTTCAATTCACTATACCATTTCTGAAAGTCCTTTTGGATCTTCTTTGAAAGCGGGGAATCGCATTCTGACTTAGCTGACCAGGCCTCCTGAATTATTAGCTTGGCCAGCAACAATGCTGGGATGAGAAAACCGATGGCATCGTAAATACCTTGTGTTATAGACAAGATCTTCCATTTAGTAGGATTTTCTGTTTCAGCGTCAAATTCATTGCAGATCATTAAACAATCCTCCTTTCTATCCCATCTAATCCCCAAAATCAAAACTGGAGTTGTAAGATCTTCTTTAAACAAACTTCTGTTCTCAGTTGACAATTTTTCTATTTCTTCTATCGGACCAAATTGCCATAATCTCAAATCCATCTTAACTTCAGCCATAATTTTAGTTGACTTTAAGATAAATTCTTCTAATTCGGATACACTGTCTACGGAAGTTACTCAGTTGTCAATATAGAAGGACTTCAGGAGTTTGTCAGTAACTGGTTTTGAGTTGTTTTGGATACTTGTTCAAATGGTATCTTATAACTGCGCTGAGTAAAAAAGGGCTACAAGTAGCTCCAAATAACACTCTGTTGTGTTGATAGACTTTAATTTTATTTTCCTTCTCCCACCATAAAAATCGCAAAAATCGACGATCTTCTTCCTTAACTTCAATTTGGAGGAAGGCTCTTCTAATGTCGGATACAACAGCAATAGCCTTTTCTCGGAATCTCAATAATATAGCGGGAATTTCTTCTATCAAGTTTGGTCCTTTGAAGAGACAATCATTTAGAGATGGTGCTATTCCAACTTTGCACGAGGCGTCAAAAACTGGTCTGATAGACGTAGTAACACTCTCTGGCTTAATAACTGGATGGTGACACAAGTAATGGCCTCCTACTTCTGCTAGTTTCTTTTTTGAGACTTCCTGTTTGACATTCTCTTTTTGCCATTCTTTAAAGACTAGGTCATAATCTTCAAATTTACTTAACTTCTTCAGTCTTGTAGTGCTAAACAACCTTCTTTCTGCTTCATTTCTATTTGAAGGAATGTTTGGGTTAATTCAAGTCCATGGAAGACCAACACGGTAACGCCCGTCTTCACTTCTCGTAAGTTCTTTGAGGAACAAATCATGGGCTAGCTCTTCTTTTTCCTTTTTAGACAATGTTTCAGCGGGATCATTAATTCCTATTGTTTCTATCCGCCATAGATCTGGAATGCTAAGTTCTCTCAGAGATAAATTAGTCATCAACGTAGCTGTACCACTATTCATGTAACCTTGGGATGCATTCTCTAACTCAACCGCAAATTGTCCATCCAAGTTTTGTTTGAATTGCCCTTAGACCGTAGTTCAGCTGCTTGATTCGTCCTGTTAGGAGTTGGCCGTAAACATCACTGCCAATTAAAATTTCTATTTCAGGACATCCAGTACCAATATCTGACATCCATAATCTATGTTTCTTAAGCTCATCTAAAACAGACTCCTTTGGAATGCGGGGAAAGTTCCCACATATCTTTTTTTGGTCAAGGAATTTGGTTGTGATAACTGATTTATGACCATTACCCGGTGCACTTAATTTAATTTTATACTTACTATGAGATTTAGCTTCTATTTCTGCACCTCCAAATACCGTGTGGGTAATAGTTGCTGTAGCGAGAGACCAAGTTCTTTCGCGGTGCTCTTTAAAATATAACTCCTTTGGGACTCACTGTCCAATAGTGCCCTAACCTTCTTAATTTTCTTATTACCCTTAATTAGTATTTATAGTGTCATGAGAGCTACTTCTTTTGAACACTGCTGATTTGCAAGTGTGTTCTGGATATTCACTAGGGGTTTACTTTTATCACTAATTTCTTTCGTTTTACCTATTTCAGGACAGAAAAGCTCTGTATGAGGTTTTGAGCAGACATGGCAGCGTACGAAAACTTTACACATTTTGGCACGGTGACCAAAGCATAAACATTTCAGACAACAGTTCTTTTCCCTGACTTTCTTTATTTTCTTTCCCAGAGAGAACGATCTGGCGACTACGCAGTCCGTACTTTCATGCGACTTACCACAGAACAAACATGACATTTCTTTACCAGAGAATAAACCGGCTGCAGTAGGGTACTTGTTATCCCTTTTCCGTATTTTCTCTTTTACTTTCTCTTTTAGGATAATACTTTCAAAGCCTGACCTGGCTAACTGTAATCTTTCTTCACCCACTACCTCCCTCTTCAAAAAGTTCATTAATAACGTTAAACTCGACTTTGGAAAACTCGCTTCACTATCAGAATCTTCCTTTCCCCTAATATTGCATCTCTGCCATGCTCTTAAAATATCATCAGGTAAGCAGGATTCTATCATGTGGTATAGCCAGGCTGAATTAATTTCTATATCAAGCCCCATGGATTCTAAAGACCTTAAATGTGCTTCTACCTTGGTAAATAAGTCACACAATGATAATCTGCCTTTACCCGTAGCTTGAATATTTGCTGTAATTAATTTCAAAAATTCCCTGACATAAACTTTTATAAGAATATCTTTGTCCCCATAACGCTCTTGAAAAGCTCGCAAAGCTTTCAAAGAATTTTCTGAAGTTATCGGGTAACTTTCTAATAAATGCCTAGCACGAGTTCCAGGTTCTATAGCTTGTAGCAAATATTGGAACTTATCACAATCATCTAATTCTTTATCTTCATGTATCTTCTTAAACTGTGCCCAGAATGGCAAATAATTACAGGGTTGCCACGCTACCTGGAAAACCGGGAGAACCGGGAAAAGTCAGGGAATTCGAAAATTGACCAAAATATTCAGGGAAAAGTCAGGGAATTTAAGTATTTTTGTCAAAATCTGGAAAAGTCAGGGAAGTTCATACAACGATGCCGCCAAAAAAAGCGATTTTTGCGCCGACGTCGGAAGAGATAATTTTTTTGGCGAATTATGTATCACGTGAGTGTCATTCGGGTAGCTGGCATAGAGCCAATTTTCGCAGCTCCAATTTGATTGTCTTTTAGAAAGGCAAAGCAACTTTCCCGCAACTTTTGGTTTCCAGTATTCTCAAGAATCGCATGTGCAGTGCATGAACTAAAGAAAGTACCTGTTCTCGTATAAAACAAAATGGGTTTAATCCTAGTATACGGTACCATGGAGGTTAGAATCAAAGAATATGTATTGTAAAGAAGGAAAACCTCTCTGCAACAGACGTGGCTCCGTTCCATCATAGAGGGAAACAGCTGTGCATGTCTGATATATCTGTCGCCGAAGCTCGAAACCGGTGTCGAAGTTCGAAGGTCACGTTATCAAGAGTTCATAAAATGAATATCGTTTAAAATTTCTTGAACGACTTGCGCTAGAGATGCTTTTGTCTCAAACCTTGAGCGACGTGAACACCACGTCAATAAGCATTTATCGCAAAAATGAAAATAACGTGGTGCACACGTCGCCTAACAACGAGATTGTTTATTTCTCGAGTTACAGCTCTGGATTGCACTCGCAGATGCGGAGCGGCGTAAATGAGACACTTTACCGCTTGTTATATTGTAGCGCACGGCACCGCAACCGTGAAGTTTAGTCTTAGTGCAAGTGGTTAAACTCTAAAGGAAAAGAAAATATTTTTTGGCGCAAGTAAATTAATTCATGGATTAGTTATTTTCAGGGGGGGGGAAAAACTACGAAAATCCGTTTTTTAAAATTATTGCGCAATAATTTTAAAAACGGATTTTTGTAGTTTTCTTTTTGTCAAAGAGCGTTTCTTCTTAACACGTGTTTCTCAATTTCCTGTACACATCAAGATCGCAAAGAGAGAAATTCCGGCCGCCAGGTTCCGTCACCAAATCCCTTGGCAAATTTTCCCTCCGCATTCTAACGGCGTAATAGCATTTTACTTGTATGGAACCTTTTCTTCTTTACATAGACGTTCTTTGTTTAGAATAACAATGGGATTTGGCGACATCATGATGCGCAGTAAACGGGTCATTTTGGTCTTGGCGACAATTTTCAAAATCGTGCCAAAGCCTTACCGTGTACTAGAATTTTTTACCGCAAAATTTTTTTAAACCTTTTTTTTTTCTTTTTAATAAATACCTTGCCATTTTGCAGTAAAATAAAAAATAGTAATGAGTCATCTAGGCTAGCCATGTAATATAACTATATTCGCTAAAATATCGTTGATTATTCTAATTCAATTTTTAAGTAATTATTTTTATGTTATTCATATAATTTAATGTTGCTTCTTCCCTCTAAATTTATTTATTTTTAGTAAATAATATTTCCAAATTTCAGGAAATTTTCTCTGGCATAATCCTAAAATTAATTATAGCAGTATGATGACATACCATCACGAAATTTAATGCACATATTTTTTCCTTATTTGTGCTGCAAAATAAATATAAAATACCTCAATTTATTAAAATAGATTTTCTTTCTTTCGTTTAGCTGCAGAATGTCTGCAAAAAAAGCCTTATTTTATTCCAGATTGGGAAGATTCTAATCTCAATCTTCAGTGGAGAAAACAACAACTATTATAAGTATATTTGTGTTTTCAAGTGTTAAGGTGCCTTTTAAGAACATACCTCACGCAAATTAAATTTACCTAAAATCTAACCTAACTATTTAGCATTGCGTTGTGATTTATAAGGACCGGATTAGCCTCGTGTTGAACTGGTGATGATCATGAGTAATAATTAAATAAAACATACATTTGTTATCCAATGTATATATCTTAAATTTTATTAAGTTTCTTAAGTGGAAAACTACACAAAATTATCAAACAAAGTATATCAAGAATAATTAAGAATAAATGTCCTCTGGGATTTATTGAATAATTAAGTGAATTTGCTACACAATACAAGTAATACCATAATTAATTTACCTCTTAGCACAGCCAACGTACATTACGCGGATAGACTGGAATTTTCTTGAAACACACCTGGAAAACCTGGAAAAGTCAGGGAATTTCATTCTCCTGTTTGAGTGGCAACCCTGTAATTAATTAACTGAGAATCAAAAGGTTTTATATTCAATTTAGGTAATTTATACCGTTTGACTTTAGGGTTACTACTGACATCAGAATTACTAAAAACTGCGTCATTTGGAACTTTGTTTACATTTAGTAATTCACTAACTTTTCTTTCAATTGTGATGAATTCATCAGAATATTCCTCACAGCTTATAACTTCGGTTTCTAAATTATCTTCAGTGGCACTGCCCTTAATTAATAAATCTAGTACCTCCAAATCATAAGATTTTAACTCGGCAGTTATCGTTTGTAACTTCACAATTTTATCTTTTTAACACAGCTTTATCTGCTTGAGCATTTTTACTAATTTCGTTCTTTAGAACCTTAACCGTTCTAGTGAAAGCACTGCATGCCATTGCACGTTTTATCTTTATCATATCAACATTCATTTTTACTTTAAACTCCACTCAAATATTTTATCTTAAATTTTAAAGTAATCCTTTTAACGTAATCTTATTTCCTCAATCCTTAATTAGATTCTTACACATTAATTTGTTTTACGTTGAAATTTTTTTGACGAGGAATTTGATTTAAATCAAAATAAAGACAGAGTGCATTGAGATGAAATACTACATTTAATAAGGAATTGTAAGCCGAATAAAATAAAAACGTCTGCCCTGAAGATAAGGAGAGTGCTGACAGATCAACTTCCAGTTCATTGCGTGCCGCAACGACAACCCTTCCCCCCCGCAGAGCAGCGTGAAATTGATAAACAGATTCGGAATGGTTAGAGAAACAAAGGATATGCCTTTATCCATTTTTCGCAGCAATTCCACTTTTTGTTTGATGGACATCGAAACATGCTTTCGCTTTGTAGATCCTTTGGCAGCTCCAGACTCGGAAATTCTTTTTGACATAATCGAAAGTTCAAGCTTACTTTTATAAAATTGCTCTAACAGTCTGCAAAAAATAATAAGCCGGATCCAATTAGAAGATTAAGGAACAACGCAATCTGCAACATTAACTGAAATAGATAATTAGATAATTTTAGCTTAGCTTATACCATCCGTTATACATTAAATGGGCATGCGTAAAGGTATTATGCGCATTTCTGCGCATGCATAATCGCATTATGTGTTTACGCATGCGCCGAAAGTTCGTAGCTTTGAGATCCGGATTGTAGATCATTCCGGATTATGGACGTCCGGATTAAAGACTTTAGACTGTATATGCTTTCAAACTAAAACTGCAGCTGTTCTCAAAGCAGCTTGGCTGTCAAAATTTTGTCAGTTTCCCTTACCTGAAGAAACTCAAAGAAAATTTTCCTGATAAACAACTGGATTATTCAGATCAAATAAAGAGGCTGCTTATTTCTTTTGAAAAGCGATTTGCAGACTTTGAATTGCATCAGGTTAAATTTAAACTGTTCGGGGATCCATTTTCTGTTGTAGTCGAAGAAGCTGAACAAGATATTCAAATGGAACTTATCAATTACAAACTTCTGACATGTAAATCCAGATTCCGTGATTTAGATATTCTGAACTTTCATAGAACTCTACCTGCTCAAATTTTGCTCTTTAAAAATAATGCAAGCAGGTGTGCTACCATGTTTGGTAGTACTTATATATGTGAACAAACATTTTCTATTATGAATCTAAATAAGTCAAAATTAAGAAATAAAGTGACAGATCAGCACTTGCAATCTGTCTTAAGAATATAAACAACTAACTTCTAACCAAATATATAAAAAATTATTGATAAAATTCAGTCTCAACCATCACACTAATGTATTTAACTATGACTAATTTGTACACATTTTTATTAAAATATGTGCATACAAGTATTAAATTATCATACACAAGCATAAACTTAATTAAGAGACTTATTGCATTTAATCCCAATTTTTTTCATACGCTATTGGCCCTTGGCAATCAAGTCATTTCTTTTAGTGGCCCTTTTGCTAAAAAGGTTGTGCATCCCTAGTTTAAAGGCAAATAAATGCAAGAGTTCTATTAAATGTGCAATTTTGCCATAAGAATCGCAGTGTAATTATGTTTTTGGAACTACCTAAAAATAAAACAAATGTTAAGAACTCTGTGTTAAACAGCAGTGAAAAAAACTAGCAAAGAAGAGTATTCTCCAAATATTGCTATTGTTAACATCTCATCACAAAACACTGAAAGTAAAATGAACTGGAAATGTAATCTTTGTGTTCGAGCTTTATACGACACATCACAAAAATCATATTTAAGGAAGGACTTAATTTCTGCAATTTCTGCTCTAGGCCTAATGCCTCCTAGATGACAGATTTTAATCCGTTCCCTTTTTGGAGGAAAACAAAAGCTTGGAAATTTGCACAATATCTACAAAATGAAACTATAGAGCCTAGACAATAATTTTGTTTGTACCTCTGATATTTATGAGCAAGATGCAATTTGTGATACAGTATATTTGTGAAGCACCATTCGCACTTCCAAGCAGGTTAGTCTGATAATTCTTGCCACACAAAGACTGGTTCAATAAAGTCACCTCAATATGTGAATAAATCACACACTTACTAAAATTATATACAAAATTTATTTACAACATGTTAGCTATCCTAAATTACTCTCAAAACAAGAGTTCAAAATCATAATTACTGTTTTAGTCGGTTCTTGCAACAATTTTCTAAGAACAGAGTGCCACAGGGTTCCACAAAAGTATTCAAAATCAAGTTATGCACTTCAGCACTGCCTAACAGTCAAATTGGCAGTCACAACACACTGCCCCCGGATGAACAACAATAATTAATTCAAAATACAAAACTAAATTAATGGCTAGGTATTCAACACTTTTAAAGTAGTCATTCCGAATCGTTTGAAAAAAATAAAATATACTAAATTATACGTACATACGGTAGGCAAACAACGTTCAAATTCAAAATACAATATAAGGCTGGAATCTAGAATGATAAAAATAATAAATGAATTATACGAATAAATGAGAAACACGCAAATAACTTATGGCTGTTCATTCAAATATTACTCCATTAAGTTCAGTTCAAATTTGTATAGTAATTGACTGGGTCTCTTTATAATTCCAGTTGGTGTTTGAAGCATACAGGATCTGACCTTTGAATAGTGATGAGTCGGTACTACTGAACCGGGTATTTTGTAATGGGTACTTAGTTGTAACGGGTACTGAAAATCGGTACATCCAAGTACCCGTTACTTCAGTACCGAAATCGGTACTTTTCGGTATTCATTACTTCTGTACCGAAACTGTACTTTTCGGTATTCGTTACTTCTGTACCAAAACTGGTACTTTTCGGTATTCGTTACTTCTGTACCGAAACTGGGTGCTTTTCGGTATTCGCTACTTTGTAACGAAAATATGCGTCTCTTCTCGGTATTTCGGTATTCGTTACTGGAGGATCGATTGAGGGTTCAGCTCACTTTGGTTTTGGTACGAGGACAGTAGTATCTGGTTGTATTTGCGAAATGGTGATATGCGCTCCTTGTGTCCATGAATGACCTTGAAATAGGGCATGGAATGGCAAACGTGAAAGGGGGGAAACTTCCGTTTCCGTTCGTCACGGAGACTCCTCAAACTAGAGTTTGAGGTAGTATAATTAATTGCCTTTGTGTGCGCGGGAGGACGAGTGTGAAATTTTTCGAAAGGCCGTTCGTTGTGTGTGTGTGTGTGGGGGGGGGGGAATAGTAGCAGTTGGAGTCACTGTCCGCCAGCATTGCTCGCTTGTGATTGGAGTCGGTATAGTCAGGAGGGAAAGGGAGGGAAGCGCTAGATGATTTGAAATCCGAATTGTGCATGTTTTAATTTTTCATTGTTTGTAGGAGAAAAAACTGCGTGGATTTAAAATGATTGATTTGGTAAGTTGCTGTTGTTGGATTGGTGAATGGAATCAACTACCAACTAGATTACTTCCTTTTCCTCAACATATTTTTAGCATAAATCATGAAAAATATTTTTCGTTTGCTTGCTTAATAGGGCAACGTAAATCATATGATCCTTTTTAAATAAATATGATCCTTTTTTTTATCCCGCTGTACCTACTTCAGAAATGTCACAGCATCTAGTGGATCACTAAGCCAATCAACATAAAATACAGACGCAATTTTAAACTTTTCTAATGAAAGAACAAAGATAACTGACCCACTTATGATAATTCTTCCCCCTTCTAAAACATAGATTTTCATCTCGCCAAAAACTAAACCCAGGTCACGTGTCTAACGCAGGATTGTCAACGCCTGCTTTACCCCCCAGGACGTGACGACGCTCCTCCGATAGGAAGAGAGGTGAACTTTGACCTGGCAGTCCGAATTTTCTTCTTCTTTTTTTTTTTTTTACTCCCTCTGGAGCTTATTTGAGGGGGGGGAAACTATCGAATGGAACACCGGAAATTATCCGGACATGTTTATGTAAACATACATGTCCCTCCCTTTTTTCCTTTGCATTTTTTGCTCTTTCATGCCTGATTAATAGAATCATTACGCGATATTGCACTTACCCTTTTCACAGCGTAGTGCTGATTTTAGAATTTGCAGCTGGAGTGAACAGCGGAAGTCGTTAATAGAAATTTTTTTTATGCTTATCTGACGATGCTGATGACCATCTCCCAACTTTGTCACTTTTCCCATAAGATTCATTCTTGTCTCGTACTGGTGAGTATCGGTACGTTATAGAATTGCTTAGTCTCTATCAGTTTCTTACGCCTCAGAAAAAAGAATTGAATTACAAAATGTCTAGTAAGAAAAGGAAATTCAGCTTGGTTTGGCCAGCACTTTCCTATACTAATGAAGACGAAAAAGTTATGTGTGACATTTGTAAAGACCTTTTATCCATCAAAGGGGGTTCAACAGGAAATTTAAAAAAACATTTGCAAAGGAAGCATCCTTGTGTAAATTTGCACGAGAAACGCGCTTTGCCGAATCAAGATGTTGATGATATTGATGCCGCTCCAGCCCGTTCTGTCGTCACTAGCCCTGCAGATGGTGGGCAACCATGCACATCCCAGCAGACTACACAACTTACGGTAGACAACAGTGCTTGTGATATTGTTGGTGTATTTTCACAAAAATCCCAGTCCAGCATAATGCAGTTTGTCCAGAGAAATACGATGGATGTACATAAAAAAAAAAAAAAAAAAGTAATCGATCGCACACTGATCAAAATGGTATATAAGGATTTACAACCAATAAGTATCGTAGAAAATGAGGGATTCCGAGAATACTCAAAGGCTTTGAATCCAACCTATTCTTTACCTTCACGGAAAACGGTTTCTAAATCCTTGCTTCCTGCTGCTTATGAAGAAAAAAAGAATAGTTTAAAAAACGTTCTTAGTGCTGTACAAAATATCTGTTTGACTGTAGACTGTTGGAGCAACCAAAAGGCTGAAAGTTACATGGTCGTGACAGGCCATTTTATTGACTAACAACACGCAAAGGAAAACGGTACTGATTGACTGCTCAATTTTTGATGAACGTCATTCAGCCAAAAATATTGCAGAAAATATCATACACATTTGCCAACCATATTTTCCGATGGAAAAAGTGTCTTTAATAGTGACTGACAATGCCAAAAATATGATTAACGCTGTCGACAGCGAAACTAAAGTTAAAACATTTAGGATGCATTGCACACTCTCTCAATTTGGCTGTCACAAATTCTCTAAACGAGGTTAACGACCTTCTAACGAAAATTAGGGATATTGTGATAGTTTACAGGAGAAGTAATATCGCTGCAAAAAAGTTCTGCGAAAATATCTGTGCTCTAGCGAGGAGAGAAAAGACTTAAAAGTCATCTTAGATGTGAAGACTCATTGGAACAGCACGTTTTATATGGTAAAACATTTCCTTGAACTGAAAGACGCTCTATTCGTTCTACAATGGGTTTGATGAACGACCCCCCAGAGGCTCTTGATGTGCCAGAATGGGAAAGTGTCCAACATATTTGTGACATTTTGAAACCTTTTGAAAAGGTGACTTGCGAGTTGAGTTCAGAAAAATACTTGTCAGCATCTATGGCGCCCGTGTTAATCGGCGGACTTAAAAAAATCTATGAAAATCTGCTTAGTAAAAGTGTTAATGAACAAGTACAAAATGTGGAACTAGTACTACAAACGTGAATTGGGTAATAGATTTACAACTATCGATTCAAGAGAAGACATTGCTCAAGCCGCTTTCCTTGACCCCCCGAATAAAAAAATTGGGGCTCAAATGTGATGTCGCCAAAAAAATTTAAAGTGATATTATCTGTGAGTTATCGGTAGTTGCACAAACTACCCATAATCTTGTTGAAGGATGTGGAAGAGGATGATGAAGAGATAGACGAATCATCGGTTTGGTTCGAGTTGAGAGTAAAGTTAAAGACTCTCGAACTTCATCAGCTCCCGCAGCAGACGCGGCGATCGACAAAGCTGCGGCAGAAGTGAAAAGATACCTGCAAGAGCCCATTCTTTCCAGGAAATCTGATCCACTGGAGTGGTGGGAAAAGAATAATAAAAATGTATTTCCTAATTTGTATGAATTTATCACGGAAAAAATTAGGCCTTCTGGCTACTTCAGTGCCATACGAAAGGGTGTTCTCTAAAGCTGGATTAATACTGAATGATCGGTGAAACCGTTTGAGTGGACAAAAGTTGAAACAACTAATTTTCTTACATTACAATTATAATATTTAATCATTTGTTGACCTTCTTAAAATTCCAACCTAAGTTCAGCTTAAAATGTTTATTTTCGCTGCATTCTTTTCAAAACTGTTTCCTGGGAGTCAATTTTTTTATGCTTAATTTTTCGTTACATATTTTAAGTGGTCTTTATAAAAAAGAAATAGAAGGAATTAAATGCCTAAAATTTCCATAAAGTTAAAAAATTTTGATACTTTTATAACGTTTTGCACAGCCTATCAAAGTTTTATTTGTTTTAATTAAATGAAATATTACTTCATGCAAATGTCAATTTCTTAAAAAAAATATTTTTTTGAAATTGTATTTAGATCATTAATATAATATAAAGTTCTACAGTTCTATTATTTACTTAGCTTTACTCACATATGTTAAGTTCTCATATAGTTGAAAGCATGCTATCTTATTTTTTAGTGTTTAAATCATCTTTAATTTAAATTTTTGTATCGAATGTACTTATTGAATTCATATAATGCGATTTTACAAATATTTTTGTTGCTTTTTGCTGTTACAGCATCCAGATATTACGTTCTCGTAGTTTTAAAGACATGCTGCCTTATTTCCTAGTGTTTTTAATAATCTTTCACTCAAAATTCTTATGTCGAATGCGCTTTGGCTGTAATTTGAGTTTTAAAAATATTTTTTACCATTCTGTTGCATTTTTTGTGTTTATAGCAGTTACTGTATCCAGGTATTGCGCTCTCACAGTTTTAAACCCTTTGCTATCTTATTTTCTAGTGTTTTTTGATAATCTTCAATTCAAAATTGTTATGTTGAATGTGCCTTTTAAAATCATATAGTGCGTTTTTAAAAATATTTTTAACCATTTTTGCTGAAATTTACTTATTACTGTAGTACATCCAATATATTACATTATCTCACTTTTCAAAACATACCTCATTTTCTAGTGCTTTTGGTAATTCAAAATGTTTAAATCAAATATATATGTTTATACATTTTTTAAAAATCATATTTTTTGTTTTTAAAAATATTTCTAATCATTTTGTTGTTTGTTGTACGGTGCCAAATCTCCAAAAGTACAAATTTAAACTCAAAATAAACCTAAATGTAATTTAAAAAAGGAACAGTATAAACTTTTTTGTGGAAAAGCTCTTCAACCATGTGTATATGAATAAATGTGTAAATTTTATTTTATGCCAGTATTGTACAATTAAACACACAAGGTCATTTATGTTATATTTAATGTTTAAATTATCTTACTTTTTTATTCAGAATTTTTAATATATATAGGGGAGAGTAGAGAATAAGAGATTTATCTTTTTTAAAATTTGGTAGCTTGAATAAGTTTTATTTCGCAGTGGTACTGAAGGTCATTATCTTATCTATAAGTGGGATAAAGGTTTGTGATTATTTTAATGTCTAGTCCCTACGCACCCCTATGCCCTTTACTACCGAATTGTAGGTATTAAACGACTTTCTGTGGTATGTTATTTATCCGTATAAATAAAAAATATCATGTTAAAACAGATTGATCATTAAATTTCTGATATTTACTTAGGAAAACTGCATCCTATCGGGTTGCTACACAACTAGTTTACTCGTAGTTAATTTTCTATTTTAAATTTATTGCGACATTTTTACTCATAGTATAAAGTGTTGCATCAAAATTTCTATTTTCCGATTTTTTTTCCTTTGTTTCCTCCAACAGTACAACACAACACAGCCGAAAAAACATAGTGTCCATTACTCTCCCTTCCTTCAATATCATACAAAGAAAATCTTCCGACGTTTTCAAGTAACGCAACTATGCTCATTTGGGGGCTGTCCATAAATGATGTCACACTTTTCTGCAACATTTTGGATCCCCTCCCCCTCTTTGTCACAAAGTGTCACACTTCAACATACCCCCTCCCTCCTTTTGTCACATGTCACGCAATATTACGTAAACTTATACTTGCAGTTCAAAAACGTAGCACTACGTTATAGATCATATTTCAGACCTTATTTTTAAATTTAAACTATATGTTTTAATGACATCTGTAAATATAACAATAATAATGATTCGTGCACTTATTTTGTATGAAATAAGAGAAAAGTTTACAGCAAAAACATAATTATACACAATAGCAATAAAATTACAATTTCTGCCGCTACCCTATTCTCAAAACCTACTCTGAATGCCTTTTTTTTTTTTTTTGGAAAGAAAGGAATGTAAGTAAAAAAAAAAAAAAAAAAAAATCACATGAAAGTTGCTTTCGCCCCAATTAAGGAAATACCTTCAAATTTTGGTAATTTTAAAATAACTTCAAAATTCAATCTGCTGATTTTAAACATTTTTATTTTAATTCAAAATATGATGTCACACCTCTTGTTACGCCCTCCCCCGCCTTGTCACAAACTGTCACAATTTCACTAAGCCCCCCTCCAAGCGTGACATCATTTAGGGACGACCTCTTTCACGAAATTGATAGAGCACCCATCGATTTTGCTGCACCTGCACACAAGACACAACCGAAAGCGAAAATGTTTCCATCCATCCACTTCCCAGTGCGCCAATCCTCCCAACCCCCACTGGCCATCAAAGACAATCTACACAAACCCAACACCAGAAAACAACCCGCCGCGCTCTCCTGCTCCTCAGACACTTCCGTAGTTGACATGTTTTCTGATATTCAAAATCTTACTCCGTACAGATAAAATCAAACACGTGGATGACGTGGCAGAGTTCCTTCAGTGCGCAAAATCGCTAGCTGCGTATTTCGATACTCCAAATCGTTACTAGGGCACTTCGGTACTCCAAATCGTTACTAGGGTACTTCGGTACTCCAAATCATTACTAGGGTACTCCGGTACAGCAAACCATTACTAGGGTACTCCGGTACAGCAAACCGTTACTCCGTATTTCGTTACTTCGGTACTCCAAATCGTTACTTGGGTACTTGGTACTTGAAATCGGTTTTCGGTACTTTTCAAAGTAACGGTTACTTGAGTAACAGGTATTTTGTACGGGTACTTGTCTGTACCCGTTACTCTCGTACCGGGTACAAGAAAGTACCGAAGTTGCCCATCACTACCTTTGAACCACGTCCTAAACACAGCTCTTTAAATACATCCGTACTTCCAAAGATGCTTCGGTAACCTTTCTTCATGGATCAGCACTATGTCACCAACTTTAAATTCTGAGGATTCTGATGGAGTGACTCAATATGCAGAAGAGCTCTGACAGGTATTCTTTCCTCCAGCATTTCCAAAAATGATTAATGACTTGCTGTCGATATTTTAATTTTTTTGTAAGCATTCTTCTGTTGTATTTAAATCCAGTTATTACTGGCAATCCATGAGGCAATGATGTTAGCCGTTTTCCCACTAAAAAATGGGCTGGAGTTCCAGTAATCATATCTCTAGGTAGTGGTGCTATTATTTATCTGGAATAGTATTACATCTTTTACAAATTATGTAAGATTTTAGAACAATTTCAGATTTTACACATCTTCTTCCTTTGATGGTAAAATATTTCTCTCGAAGATGTGATAATGTGGTAGCTACTCCAAAATGATATAATCTCTAATGTGTATCCATAATCAACAGCTTAATAAATTTTGATTTGTATGGAAGTACCCAGTTTGGGTGTTTTTCTCATTCTTGGAATTCTGAGAATTGCAGTCTACCTTTCAGCACAAGCAATCCAATTTCATCTAATTCAGGGATTCCTTACTGATAGATTTTCCACATATTAATAGTCTATTTCAATGTTAAATGCCGATTCTTGAGTACATTTAATCCAATACATTTCTGCCTAATCCATTTCTGAAGCTATCAGTTAACCGTTTAAATTATGTTTAAAGCTCATTATCCATGCCATGTTACGATGAACTCTTTTGAGACTACTAAATTTCTCAGCATTTAGAATATGTTTCTGATATTACGGTGCAATATATATGAGTAATTTGTGGTGTCATCTTTCTTTTAATTAACACGTCTTTGCTTATTTCAGTTACTTATTTTGATGGCCATAAATGTTCTTGAAGGGATAACCAAACTGGGCCTTGCCACCAGACGTATTTTCTATAAGTGTTATCAGCTTTTCACCTTACTTCATTAAATCAGCTGGATTTTCTTTTCCACTACAATAGTTCCAATTTTAAGGATTTGTAAGGGATTGAATTTCTCTGACTCTGTTGGAAACAAAGGACTTCCAATTCATAGCCGATCCTTTTATCCAATGAAGTGTTATTGTTGAGTCTGTCCAAAACCAGTTTTGTTGGTTGCTCGGTTCTTTTGGCCGGGACTGATTACGTGTTTCCCTATTGTGTAGGATATGTCAGCTTGTGGATTAGTAATGTATAAAGAAAGATAGTTGCATTGAAAAAAGTAAAATAATGGTGATGATGCAATATAGCGAAAGTGATGATTTTTCAGATAATGATTATGAAGAGGTGGGAAAAAAATCAAATCTAACAAGACAGTATACTCTGTACTCCCATAAAAGGGAGTCCAGTGGTAAGCCAGTAAGAAAAGAGACCAGATACCAGTGTATAGAATGCCAGGTGTCACTTTGTGTTGTCCCTTGTTTCAAAAACTATCATACAAAGAATAATATTTAATTTTCTTTCATTTTGCCCGAGATAACTCGGGATACTAAACTAATATTAAAACTAAATGTTTTTACAGCTGTAAAAAATTAAAAATTCAACTTAAAACCTACATATTGTGTTTTATTTCGTTTTGTTGTATTTAATAATAAATTTTAAAAATATGATTTTTTGCAATTTTTTTCAAAAAAAAAAAAAAAAAAAAATTGTAAGGGAAGCAGTTAAAATATCTCTCCCAATAATTAGGTCATACAGCTGTGCCTTGTCATTTATGATAAACATATTCATAGTTGTTTCGATTTTTGCCGATTGAAAGCAAAACCTAGGCATTACCCAAGGTCACTGCAGATGCATGATTTGCATTTCTGATTCTGAACATTTTTTTTTCTTTCTTGTATTGGCAGTCATAATTTCAAAGCTACTGATGACTTAATTAGACTAACACTGCTTCCTTTATCAATTAAAACATTTAACCGGTTCACTGTTGTTAATCATTGCTTTCTTCAAATATGTTGAAATGTCAGAAAGTTCAACATGATTCATTGCAAGACTACTTCGATCTTTTTTTTTTAAAAATCATTCAACAGTTCTTCCCGACTCTCTGTCTGACGTGAGAGACATTTGATGTGACAAATCAAAGTAGAATGTTTACACTTATATGTCAAGCAGCACTCTTTTAATTTACATGACCAAACTCTATTATGTTTTTGCAGGCATAAATAACATCTTCCATTTCGTCTTAAACTTTCTACTTTCTGCTGACATTCTTTAATACAGCTTTTGGAACTGTGTTCAGAATTATCGCAAAAAAAATGCAAATTTTCTGAAACGTGCTCAGTTCAGTTGCATTAGAAATCAAGTCTCGCTTCTTCCCTTTATACTTCTGGATCTATTTCCCTTTTACAAAAAAATATTAAATGACTGTTTTTGTTCCATGCTTGTAACTGAATCATTATTGTCCCTTGTTTGTTGAAACAAAAGTGTTCTATTTCCCTCCTAAGAAATTGTAATAATTCTGTTACATTCCAAGAATTATCCTTTTCATCCTGTCTATAAAACTCTAACACAATAGAATGTAGAATACATTTGGTAAGTAATGGGGAAAACAAACTTCTATATGAAGTCAGTTGAACACCAAGAGTTTGCAAACCTTGGTGTTGAACTTTGTACTGGGATTTCTGTTCTATTGTATAACTCATGTAACCCCTTTCAAACATGGGCCGATTTTATAGTATTTAAATTTGACAAATGGTTAATATGAGATCTTGCAATCAATAATTTCTTTTTTTCCATACCTTTCTTTAAGAAATTATATTGTTAAATCAAAATTAATTTTTGATACCAATAATCTTTGAATACTAATTAAGGCTGGTCCTTTTAAGAAAGCTTTAAGATAATTGTATTTATCTACTTTAAATAAGTGTTTGTACTGTGAATTGCAGTATCAAAATGTGACCAAAATTTTCTGAAACTTCTTGAAATAACCCTCAGATGGTTGCACATGAAGTTTTGGAAAATTTAATGTATGTTTTTGTAGTTCACTATTCGAAATAATTGAAGAATTACTCAACAACAAAATACCTCTAAATTCTATACTCTGTTAGAATTATTTAAATATAATTATTCTACAGTTTGCATTCATTCAAATTTTTAAAATCTAAACTTAACCCTCCGTCAATGCTTGTGGTACGTCAGTAATCTGATGGGTATTTGGCATCATAATCCACATCATATCCCACTTCTGAAATGTTAAGGTTGTTTTCTTTCACTCTAACTTGATTCAACAGAAAAACTCATAGTATTAAAAAATTTTGTTTATTTCATGCATTGATTACATGCACGTAGCTGTAAGCTGGGGAATCTAGCTCATATTGCTCTTGTTCTCCAGACTACTTTTTTTCTATCCTGCGCCCTCTAACTTTTTTTTTTTTTTTTTTTTTACAATGCCATCTATCAGCAGATTACACATACAAGGATGAAGAAAGATTTATTAGACCAAAAGTGAAAATTACATTTTGGAAGGATACATAATACTTTAGTCAGTTATTTTACTGGGAGAGCACCAGCATGCTATTGGGCGTTGAAATGTTATTGGATTTTAAGTACAAAGAAAGTCAAAAGATCTCCTTTAATCCATATCTGTTACTTGTTTAAAATATGCAAAAAGAAATTTAACAGTGACTATTTCTGCATTGCCAGGAAATTACATATGGTATGCATCCATTTTTGAAATCATCGAAATTGATATTTTTGGACCTGTATATTTAAAAGGAGAAGCAAGAGGTTGGATTTGCTACATACACTAGGAAAATTCAATGGTTTTTCAATCCCCCAACTGCTTCTCAGTCGGGTAGTTTATGGGAGTGGTTAATTGACATGATGAAACAAATTCTTAGAATAGTTTGGGGGGAAATGTCTACTCTCTGTTGAGGAAATAACAATGATATTGTGTGATATGGAATCTGAGATTAACTGTTGCTCACTTACCCATGTTTTTTTTTAAAAAAATTATTCTGAATATATTCCTTTGTCTCCCAACTCATTTTTACAAGAGTTTTGAAAATCAAGTGCACCTGATTTGGTTGAGACTGATATATCTGCTTGATCAAGAGATTAAAATATCATCAACAACTAATAACTGATCAGACGTTTAGCTCTGACTATCTAGGGCTTTTGATTCCAAGGCATGATTTGAAGAAGCACAAACAATTAAGTTCTTACTGGAAGTGAAAATGTTAAATGCACTGAGTTATCATTAGCTATTGTCACTGAATTATTACCTGGAAATGACAATGTCATTAGACTGATACAATTTAAAATTACAAATAGGCAACTTTTATGTCCTAATCAAAGAATTTTTCCACTGTAACTTTCATGCAAATGATGTGAAGGTTTAAAAAGTGATAGAGGTGAACAAGCTAGATTTGAAGAGTGTTCGTGGAAAATAGCCAACAAGATGTAAAACCTGTAAAAATCGAGTAGAAGAGATCTCAGGCCTATCCAAAGATTAGACTAAGACTTTTGATATTTGAACTTTAATAATATTTGAACTTTAATTTAGTTCTTTTATCATTCCCTTTTAATTAAAAAATTTTTTTTTTCTAAAAGTTTTACTCTTTAAAATTTCTAGCAACTTAAGATGGCCGTGTGTGCATAGTAAGTAGGCTTATTAATTGACTATTTATTTATTTACATGAATGATGTATTTATTTAAGATTAAACTTATTTTCAACGATAATACTTTAGAATATGTTAATTAGTCCTTAAGAGTCTAAAACAGTGGTAGCATAATAATTTATTTTGACATGTAAGCGAATATGATTCACCCTCCCTTCATACCAAATGATTTTTTTTACTGAGAATATTCTTTTGATTGGTATACATGTTTCGCATGCTGAAAACGCATTTTATGATTTGAACAAGATTGTGCTATGATTTTTTTCACCCTTTGAAATGACTGAAAAGTTGTATGAATTTTCTTCACAATTTTTATTTTCAACTTTTGTAATTTACTGACCAAAATCATTTGCAATCACTACTTCAGGAAAAAGCTGATTCATGTTAATTGTATTATTTGGCACAGTTTCATTAAATTTTTCACCAGAAGCTTCAGTTTTAGACCATGTTAAATCGCTGTCATATATCCAGCAAAAATATTCTATTCCACCAAAACTGTTTTCTCATACTTCAAATATAGACGTCTATGATAAAAATGCTGTTAAAACTCTTGTACAATTTATTTATATTAATAGTTCCATTATTTTTTAGTACAAGAGATTTTTTTTTGCTTCTTGAGTCTTAAATTTATAATCACACCTTTGCTTTAATTTTCCAATTTAAACTGGCAATATCAGTTGCACCATGCTTTTGTACTTTTTTTATAGTCAGGATAGCTTTATTAAATAATGAGTTGCCCTAGAAAGAAACCACAAGTACATTTCACCTCAATCATTGTAAAGAAACAAACTATTTTATCTTTGGTATTTATATATATATATATAAATATTATATATATATAAAATAAGATTTTATTCTTTCCTAAATTTCAAGTGTTCTATCAATAACTGGAGATAATGAATTAAAATTGAAGGACATTTTTACAATTGACACCACTTAATATGATTGCATTTAATTGACACCACTTAATATGATTTGCATTTAATGTTATTATTTGGTTACTGTTATTGAATGGCCGAAATCCCACCCATTATATATGAAAACATGGAAAATTCATTTCTTGTTGTGATCAACATATCAGTAAATGTTATCAAAATGTTATAGAATGAATTTTCAAACTGAAGTAAATTCTTCGAATAAGGTCAAAATAAATTAAAAAAATTGCCAAATGACTGGCAAATGTCATCAAGTAAGGGATTAAGTTAATAAACTGCTTGGTTTTTATTTTAGTCAACCATTTGAAATTAGATAACAAAAGCAATCTTTTATTTCATTTGTCACATATTTATAATAACTGTAGGTTTTGAGAACAATCAGACACCGATTTCTCTTCATCAGACAGAAGATCTTTGTCAGGGGCTTTTTGAATAAATCCAAGCACATTAAGTAATAAACTTTCGGAAGAATTCCTCATTTTCTTATAAGGAATTCCCTCTAGTGTCATAAGATTAGGGGTACAACATAGGTCAAATAATTTCTAGAAACATTAGGCACAGTTCATACATGAAGTCTTGCAGAACATGTGCAGATAATCATCTAGTAATGACCTCTTTCCCATCTAAAGTGCCATTTGTGCCTCAAACCATATATAAACGGGGAAATATTTATAAATTTTGACCCATAAGGCTTCTGTTTCAATAGGTACAATAAGCAGCTGCAGTTTGAAAGCAATAATGTATGGTCTGAGTGTCGCAACCAGTGCCAACAACATTTCTTCCTAGTTCCGTTTTTCAATCTACTATATTTTTTTCTCTCTATGTTTTTAACACCCCACAATTTAGCATTATGATTATCTCCACAAAGTCCAATAACTTTTCTTGCTATATTATAAGTTTTTATAACTGGCATTAAATGGTTTGTCAGTATTTCTGAAGTTTCACCAGGAACTGATTGGAAGGTCTACCTTTCATACCATTATCTGTTAGAAAAAATGACACAACAATTTACACAGTTTTAATTTCTTTCCTTGTAGAAGAGTCCAATGATACCATCATAAAATTTGTTTAATTTTAAATCTTCATATAGCGCTGTTAAAACAACAGTGGCTCAATCACATTAATAATGATAGCTTTCACATTTTACTCTAAGCTAGTCTAAGCTTTATTTCAAGTAAGCCTCGAAATTAATTTGAGATTGTGAATACCAACATGAAATGCAAAAATTGCTTCTTTAGCTGCTATTAAGAATTTCATTGTCACTTAAATAGGTACTTTTAAAATACAATAATATATTTGAAAAAGTTCGTGCAGCTGCTACTAGGCTAGCCTTATGTTTCACATTTAAAGTGATTTGTAATATCTGAATGCCCACTATAAGCTACTGAAAATGGATAATCCTTTTTTAATTTCTCGATAAACACACTGTTTCTATTTGAAATTTAGGAGATTTAATTAATTTATTGTACAGTACTTAAATAGTCACAAATGATGACTCGCAATTAGAACGCAAATAGGATAGTATATGCACAACATTGACATGGTTAGTATATGTGGCAACTCTAACTGAAACAAAGTACTTAAAAAAACTAAATAAAAATATCATGATCACATGGGCTACTTGGCATTATAAATTCTGCAAAAAATTATCTGGATGAAAAACTAAGCATCTAAATTCATAAGCTGCATGTTATAATTTTATGGGAAAACATGTAGACAGCATTAAAAGTACTTAGATATGTAGTATTTAGATTGCATGAGTGAATTTAACAGAGAGGGTATTTAAATTGCAAAATTGTTGTTTTACCTGATGCTGCGCTATTTTTATTTCTTGTATATTTGACACTTATAAAATTTTACCGAATAACCCTGACAAAATGTCTAGGAATGCAGGCACCATATCATCAAATTAGGACAGTTCTTCTCAAACTGGTACATCTAGTTAGCTATCTATTATACCCTCAATTGAATTTTTTGGACAGTTTTGATAAAATTGAGTGTCATAACACAGTTCCATACACACCTACTAGGATATTAAGATCTTGTAAATTTCATGACTGTACTAGATACTTGTCTTGCAGCTAATTTTTTTTTTTTTTTTTTCTTTCTTTTTTTTATAAACTTTGTTAAGATTTCATTATTATGGACCACTACTTCAAATTGATTCTGAAAAACATAGTTACTCACTATCTTTCCCATAAAATTATCCCATTAGTAATATCATATAATTCCTTAACTTTTACTCTTTGAAGGTATCAATTAACCCTCTGACGCGCGGTGGTCGCGCCCTGAAACCACCATTTTCCGAATTTTTTTCCGCTCCTCTTTTTTCCGAAATTTTTGAGTGAAAATGAATTGATTACTGATCTTTTACATGTAAATAACACAAAATGACTGTAGAATCATATATGTTTTAGGTATTAATACTTCAGATCGGATGCCTTTTAAATTCGTTTTCAATGAGACAAAATAACTTTTTTTATTAATATAAAAAACTTAAAATTTCAAAAGTTAGTCATCGCACATCATGATTTCTATCATAAACAATAAAAAATTGCAGTAATTAAACTGCATATATAAAAAACCCTCTATATGTATGGCATTTGCTATGTGGTTTCAGGGCGCGACCACTACGCCATTAAAGCATTGTATCACAATGCTTACAATCCTCTAGAGGCTCGGTGGTCTTGCCTTGAAACCACTGGTGTTTGCTTCTCTATGGCATTCACTTGCTTTTCAAATAGGAATGTTTATTTTTACCCGGATATAGATAAAGGGCTTTGAAACCACAGAGTTATTTTATTACTAAACAATACATGCACCTGCCCAGTAAAAAAGGTCTTTCTTTTCCAAATACTTTTCTCTGACATCAACACACTTGCGCCCCAAGCTAGTATTGTGATTTTATAAATTATTTCCTGTGGTTTAAATTTAATGTAAATATACTTTGCTATAAGTAAAAATAGAAATTGCATAAAAGTTTTATTTAAATTAAAAATATTTTCTGAATATTTTGGGACGAAATACGAATAAAATAAGTATGAATGGGAAACGAACGATCCGTACAAAGACAAAAAGACCAAGCTCCCCCCCTCATTAACATAAAAAACCACAAATTTCATGTGCCAGATGAAAAGAAACTAAATAATGCTGGACATATACCAGTGAAATTTAAATCCAGGCAGTTTACATTTTGTAGCACAAGGAAGAAACCTCATAGAACAAGATGTATGTGCGAAATGTGCAGTGTGGGTCTATGCATGTACCAAAAAGACAAAACATGCTTTTTGTAAAAAAAAAAAAAAAAAAAAAAAAAAAAAAATTTCTTTTAAATTAAAAAAAAAAAAAAAAAACACCAAGTTCTTTTTTATCCTTATTTTATTGAGTTTTTTAATCTGTTTATCGAAATGTCCTTATTATATAGGTACTTATATTACTTATATTTTCACTGCTAGTTTGCTATAGAAAAATTACAAAAATATTTATTTTTAAAATTTTCTGACGATTTTCTTTGTAAAATAATGTAAAAAAATGATATATAATGCAATTATTATATACATTTTTTTAAAAATCCGTAAATTTCGTCATTTATTGGAAACGCGCGCGGAAAATCGTAAGTTTTTTTTTTCCTACTACATCAGTAAGTTTCAAAGTCCTAGACTCGCGGTGGTTTCACAGTGCGACCACCACCCACAGAACAATGGGCAAGAGTAGATTTTTTTAAATTCATATATTATTTGTCTCTAGGATCATAATATTCAATTTCTAGAGTTTTTAGTTAAAAAAATTATAAAAATAATATTGCGCGCATTAAAGGGTTAAAGGCTGATATCAGTATTACTTTTGTTTTTCAAATTAACTGCACACTTCTGTCATTTAATTGCAAAAGTTTTTTTTTTTTTTTTTTTTTTTTTTGATTGAGTTTGCCTTTTTAGCAGCTAGTCAGTTCTAATCAAGTAATTTTCAGAAAAGTTCTATTCGAATATGAAACAGTTTAATTCTGACATTTTTCACTTGTAAAGAAAATAAAATTGGCTAGTGACATATTTTTCTAATTTTTCTTGCTTCCGAAGATGCACATCTTGCCTTTCTGTTTGCCAACAGTGGCATATCTTCTATTCACTAATACATCACAACTTCAGTGCATGGTCCCATTATGCGAAATTGGCAATTTACATAAATATTTCATTTTATCCTCTTTGAGTTTTGGTCTTCAGTAAGAGAGTTTTTCTTAAGAAATGCAAGTTTCAGGATCAGTATTTATTGTGTTCTGAGAAGTATGAGTCACTCTCAGAAGTGTTTGTTTTATTGAGGTGGTTGCAAGATAAGGTTTTCTGTATTATGAGTGTTATCACTAACGAATACAATAATTGGTGTATACTTAAAGTTGTCAAAATCAAATAAGGAGGGAAATTTGAAATCATCATATCATCTTGTTATATGCATGGAAAGAGATGTCTTCATGGAGAAAGTTTTAATCAAATCTGACTCATGTTCGTGTTGCACGTATGGGAATCCATACATGCCAAGTAATCTTTGCTGAATTTTTTATTCTGTCACTCTCTATTTCTTTTGCTTTTCTCCGTTTATTCTTCAATAATTTCATTTTATCAGAGGATGTCCTTCCCAGTAACTCAGAGTGGTTGATCATTGGATCATCAGCATTTTTGTCTTCTTTGACAGAATTTTATTTCAAGGCATTTGTACTTAAGTTTTGTTAAAGATTAATACAGTCAAAAGTCGTTAATCCGGACTCGTCGGGACTTCGGCGATTCCGGATTATCGATTTTTCCGGATTATAGATCATCAGTTTAAATCTGGTAAGATGGCATGCAGAAATTACAAAATTAAAAATATGAAACCGTAATTTATGAAATAAAGAACAATTATGATCTAAAGGGTATCAATATTTACAAAAAGAAAAAGCTTAATATTTATTTGTTTACTTTATTAAACATTTCTTTCAATGTAAGTTGCTTCGTTTCATGTGATAATACTTTCTCTTTAATTCTATTTCAATGTAAGTTGCTTCGTTTCATGTGATAATACTTTCTCTTTAATTCTATTAAACAGACATAATTTCTTGTTTAGTTACAAAGTTCCGCTGTTCAAGTCCTATAATTTGCTGTGTTGTGAATACCGACTAATTTGTCAATCGAAATGTTTTCGTTTTCAATAACCTCTGGGTCACTTTCTTCACTATCGGAAGCGAATTATAATGACGAGGAATTTGATTTAAATCATATCAAAGACGGAGTACATTGAGATGAAATACTACACTTAGTAAGGAATTATAAGCGAAATAAAATAAAAACATCTGCCCTGAAGATAAGGATAGTGCTGACAGATCAACTTCCAATCCGCGGCATGAAATTGATAAACAGATTTCGGATTTCAAAACATACTCTCGCTTTGTAGATACAAATTACATATTAGTAAACATATATCGGAAATTCTATTTGACATAATCCAAAGTTCAAGCTTACTTTTACGAAATTGCTCTAACAGTCTGCAAAAAATAATAAGCCGGATCCAATTCGAAGATTAAGGAACAACGCAATCTGCAACATTAACTGAATTAGATAATTTTAGCTTAGCTAATACCTCCATTACACATTAAACGCGCATGCGCACAAACATATTCGCAGCCGTAAATGTCTTACGCGCACTCTTAAACGCCTGTGCGCATGCGTGAATGCGACGCATGCGCAGAAAGTTTGTAGCCTTTGAGGTACGGATTATAGATCATTCCGGATTATGGGTGTCCGAATTAACGACTTTTGACTGTATTAGCAGATCCAAAAACTATGATTTGCATACTTGACACTTTTCAAACAGTCTATCTATAGACTTTAAATTTTGACATCCGGTTTTGCAACATCTTGTAGAATGCCCTGTTTTATTCATGTTAAAGACATCTTTCTTGGTATTGGAAAGAAATATCATTCCAATCTTGATTTCTTTTTCTTGACATCTGTTTTGAAATACTGCTTAAATTTCCACACAATATTTTTTAACAATATATTGTTATGCTTCTTGAATAAGCCATTTCACCACAAAGAAGCAATCTGTTTAAATGTTTCACAAATACATCAGCCTTATAGAAATTACAGAAAGGTCAAGCATTATGCTTTAATGTAATTTCTGTAATTTCTTTTTATATTGAAATATTTTCCTTGTCTAGAAACTATGTTGATTTTTTTCCCACTTCGTAAGCTGTCTTCTTGGCGGATATTGGTGGGGCTACATCTGTTTTTGTATTTTTCGAATACTGCTCATCTCATCTTATCTTCAATACAAAATTCTCTGTGTTTACAGATCTGCATATGGAGGAATTTTTAACACATTTATTTAATTTTTCTGTTGAAAATCACAGATGTTGTGGAAAAAATATGAGAAATATATTAAAAAGAAGATTCAGCTCAAGATATTCACAAAGTTTATTATATCCAATTTTTATCCATTTGGAAATTCTTTATAGATGTTGAAATAACATTTCAGTGTAAAGGAAATTGGATGGAACCAAAAAGTTTGTTCATTATATCTGGTGATTGTTGTAAACCATTTTTGCTATGGCAAGGTTTGACCGTATTACTCAATGAAATGATAGTAGCACCGTTTTACTGCAGGAATGTAGGTGAAAGAGGTGCCAGATTATCTTATGTGCAAAACAATTTAATGCCAGACTATCAGACTTTACATCTTAATTTGTGTATCATTAATTGTTCTCTAATTAGTATAATATTCCACTTTGGATTGATGAGTATAGTATTTTGCTGTTAAAAAAAATCAGAATGCACATTTTACATTTATCTTCTGTGATTATTTCTTTTGAAAATATGTTTTCCCAAAACATGCACTGAGACTAGCAATTTGAGATCATAGGATTATGATTCTGATAGCTGCTTAGTATATTGTCATAAAGTATCTTTGTTAGCATGCTTTGTTATGTTGTCTTGTGTTAGGAATTTACTTAATACTTTGTGTACAAGTAATTTTACTTAATACTTAATTGTTTTAGGACTTTAATTCTTTCATATATTGCAAGAATACTTTAATTAATGCAAAATGAAATTAATTTTGTTTAAAAGAATCAAGGAAAAATTAGTTCCTTATGACCTATTGCCAATATAGACAGCATAGTAATAATATGGTTATTTAAATTTTTGTGTTGTATAGTTGCTGTTATTTTTACTGACCTATTTATATGAAGAGGAACCCACTTACCATGTGCTTTAGGAGCCTTTTGTATTAAGATATGCTTCATAGTCCTGCATGTCCCATTCCAAAGGGTTTATGTGTTAACATACTTTGAGTGGTACTTTCTGATTATTTTCACTCCGAATTTCAATGTGCAGTAAAACTGCCCTGTTTTTTTTCGCATATTTTAAAGTCTACATTCTGTAATAACACATATATTTGAGCACACAAAGATTTACATGATTTATTTTAACTGATATTTCACTGCACAGTATCCATAAGCTTTAAATATATAATTTAATGCAATTAAAAGTAAAACTAATATTTAATTTAATGTCCCCTGAATTTTAAATACTGCTGAACTGGAATAAATGTTATAATGAAATAAATTTTTTTTTTTTTTTTTTTCTTTTAAATCAAACCATGAAAAGGGATTTTTTCATGCCTATGTTAAAGCTTATTTATTCCCCCCCAAAGGTTTGATAAAAGTCTTGATTGTATTCCTTTTATACTAAAACCTTGTAAATGTTACATACTCAACAGTAAATAAGCATAGTAGAAAATCCGTTAGAAAAAGATCAATAATTCAAGGCTATAAGTACAAAGAGCTAATAAATATGTCCTTTTGCTGTTTATTCTAGAATGTTTTGTGTGTTACTTCATGTCATCTGAAATAAATTACTGGAATAACGGCTTGATTCTTTTAACCCTGGATGCCAAAACCCCATAAATCAGTCATTTGTTTATAGATGAAAGGGAAAGGAAGCACTGAGAGACAAAACTGTTCTTTATTGGACAGGGTTGGGGGAAGTCAAGCAGTTAAATCATCTGAAGTACTTGAACAGCCTACTAGTTTAAGAGATTTTTTTTGACAATAAAAATATCTTATTTATTTCATGGGAAATTTCTAAATATAAATATAAAATGAAGTGTTTTTTATTAATATATATCTTCACTATTTTCCCCCTTCCTTATTTTTTTTTCTGTATTTTTACAATGTTAATTTATCAGCTAATTCCCTAGGCTTATTTCTACTTATTTTCAATTAAAAAAGAAGAAAAAAAAATAAGGTGGAGACTTTGATAAATTGTTATTCTGGATCTTATTGGTTCCAGAAAATTGTCTTTCCAATATTTTATCAGTATGACTGTATCAAGTATTGATGAATAATAGCATTTGCATCATTTTGAAATTTTTGTTTTCATTTAAATTTTATGTAAAAGATATGAATGTAATATAATTTTTTACTACATCTAAATCATAGTTTAATAAATGATTAATAAATATCCATATCATGAGTTTGTAAATTACTTTAATTTTTGTTTTATTTTGTTCTGAGGATTTCTATTTTTAAATAAGTTGCTATAAATTTATAAATGCAAATAAATTTATGTACAACAACAATGTGTGAGAAAAAGTACTATAGCTGTCTAGAACTATTTACAGTTTTCTGAAGCATAATTAAGTTTTATTTTTAAATAAATTAAATAACAGCTCATTTTCATATTTTCACTTATTCCTCATTTAAATGGCTGCAAGTAAAAAAGTATGAGTTTAAAATAAAACTTGTGAGCATGTTATCTTATTTACTTTAGCATGTGATAAAATACAATGTAGGACAGAGAAAATAACCACACCATCCATGAATAACTTATTTGATAAAGACCAGGCTTTGTTCTTAATTAAATAGTCAAATACATATTGCATTTAATGAGTCCCTGAATAATATCCTGCGGTATCTGTGGAATCACATTATTGAGAACTCCGCAGTTCATCTCTCATTTCAGGAAGGAGTGGAGGTATTCAATCATATTCCATAAATGTTTGTTTTGTGAGACATCAGATGAAAGTGCTTGCTAAGGTATTGCTTGTATACCTAGAAATGTGTTTATGGTCAGTTGAACAATTTGTGGCCTGATGTTATCCTGTTGAAAAATGGTCTCGGGATCCCTTGAAGATATAGTAATACAGGTAATAATATTTCTCTCACAATCACCTGGTCTGTCACAAAATGAACATTTGTGAAATATGATTGAATATCTCTTCTCATTCCTGAAATGAGAGTTAAAGAAAATGTTGCTGTTGCACATCATAATCATTTGTGAGACAGAAATGAGTTATATCGCTGAATATCATTTCACTCTGTATACCACTGTGCTATGATACCATTGCAGGTGTTCATGAGTATGGTTTGCTGTTAATGAAATCAGTCATAAAATATTACTAGACATGTGATATCTTAAAAATCATGCTTATATTCTGCATACTAATCATCTGATTAGTGTACAAAAATGCAGTCATATATATGTAACTCTCACAGATAATTAAATGTCAGTGATTTTGCTTCTTCATAATGTTTTTTCTTGTGTCATGTACTTGAAACAAATGAAGGTGCTTGTTTTCTGTTTATGTGAATTTCTGTTTGGTGTACTGATTGATTTGTTTAATTGATTTTAGCTAAACATGCAAAGGCTGTATTCCCAAGAAGAAAGATGACTTGTATTTACTCTCTACATGAGAACAGAAAGAAAAATAAAAAATAATTAAAAAAAAAAAAAACTGAATCGAGACCTTTTTAAAATATAACAGGAGACATTCTATAGACTGCTGGATTTTCATAGTTCAGTACACCACAAGGAGACATCAAGTGAACTTTCTTCGATAAAGATTCTAAATAAACTTCTAGAAGAGTTTCATTTAAAAATTGTTTGTTATGTGAATTCTTCTGCTTTCATTTTGTAACAGCTGACTTCCTTCTGCAGTAGCATTATATTTTTGTAATAATGTATGTCACTGTATCTTTGTAGCTTATGATATGATTTTAAAAATAAAAAATAAAAAATTAATGTGATTGTTTATTTGAGTTTTTTTTATTATTTATTAATAATTGCCCTTTTTTCTAAAGGACTGAATCATAAATTCTTTTTCATTTCCACACTGTAATATGCACCCAAAATACAGTTCATGAAGTAGTAACACTTACTTGTACATGTGTATGATTTTGATAAGAGGAAAAAATTATTAAAGTGAAGTTAGTTTGAGTTTTATATTTCCGACTCAGAAAAATATGGGAAATCTGTGGTTCAGCAATTCTGCATCCTAGTAATATTGTGCAACTACTGAAAATCGAATAATTACATGAATGTTGACACTAATACTGAAAATCTACTTATTGTTGTATTAGAAATGAGGTTAGTTATAGGTATGCTTGCCAGACGTCCTGGTTTTCAGACAAAATCCCAGTGTCCCAGCCAGTTTACTTCTCATCCCGAAAAAATTAAATTTGATTTTATAGATGACCAAAAAAGTCTAAAAATAATTAACTGTGAAGAATCATTTAAGGTAATTACTTTGCTATTTATTTTTGTACTGTATGAAAAATGAAAACTATAGAAGAATGATGGTCTGCTAATGAATAATATTGTCATCGTATTGTCTTGTCTCGCTGTGTGCTAGACAATATATAGTGAATATCTATATCTTGCTGTGTGCGAGACAATATATAGTAAATATCGCACAAAATAGTGCGATGCAAGAGACTCGCCGAGTGAGTCCAGTATTGGGCAGTAAGGGTCTTAGCTTTAGCGCCAGAAGAGATTTCCCTGCACGCTACAACCTTCGTCCACCTCAGTGCTTGCGATAGAGAGAGATCAGTCAATTGTCAGTCTCTGTCGGCGGTGCCTGTTGTGTTAGGGAGCTAGCGCTGTTTTATTTATGTTTTAAGTTAAAATTTCTGCGAACTCTGTTAAAATGCCAAAACGGTCGTGTAAATTCACCAAGGATTTTAAGAATGAATTCCCTGTTTCGAAGAAGGTATGTACTGGCATTGGTAATCAAGATCAAGAAGATAAGAGTTAAGTGTTCACATTGTAATTCTGAGTTTTTGATTGCTGATGGTGAGCGATCTGATATAAAAGATCATTTGCAGTCGAGTAAACACAAAAAGAGTTTAACATGTGCTACTTGCTCATCAAAACTGACCAGTATTTTTTTAAGATTGCGAGTTCTAATGACAAAAACTTAGCCAGGGAAAGAAGCGACCTTTGCTTAGCACACAGCAAACCATAGCCTAAGTTTCAATTCGATTCTTGTTCATCAAAACTAATTTCTAAACTTTTTTAATCTAAATCTCATTGTGATAAACTAAGTGTGTGGCAATAGTTTTATATGTTATAGAAGAGCTGAAAGAAGACTTGACCAAGTCAAACTAAGTATCTGTAAATATGGAATGCATCAAACAGAAAGGATATAAAACTTGTGCCAAATGTTGTGTACTTCTTTAATCCTCAAACAAAGAAATTTTTGTCGGACCAAAACATCAACTTGATGGGTCATCCATCGTACAGCCCTGATTTGGCACCCCATGACTGTTTTTTATTCTTGCACATCAAAAATAATTATATGGTCAGTGATTTTCGATACCCATAGAAGTGGTTGAGGCAATTAAAATGTATGTTTTGGAGTTACCTCAATTGAAGTGGAAAAACTCCTTCGAAAATTGGTTCAAACGCATGCAAAAGTGTATTGATCTTCGTAGAGAATATATTAAAATATAATAAAACCAGTTTCCATCATAAACATTTGTTTTTTCGTTATATTAATAGCAACATTCGTATAGTATTTTTGAATTAAAAGTAAGACGCTCGTATCAAAACATGCTGCTTTATCTTTTCTTTTTCAAAACACTTTTGTATTTTCTTTTTTAGCTTGCAGGTAATCGCCGTTTTTACTTCCTTGTACGAAGTAAAGAGGAAGTATTGTAATCGCGAAAATTTTCAGGCGGCATCTTTCAAAAAAAATATCCATTTTGACCGCTATTGAATAAATTTAATGATGTTTTTGCTTGACATCTGTACGTAAGGACAGAATAAAGGACTCTTTTCCACCCAAAGAATTATAAAACTGATTTAAAATGAATTCCGAAGAGAATTTTTCGTGGCGTCTGTCCATACGTACCTCGCATAACTCAAAAACGAGTAGCCTCAGAATGTTGAACTTTTGTATATAGGACAACTATAACATGTAGATGTGCACCTTGTATTTTGGTTGTAATTAGTGTAATTGGCCCTACCAAATGTATATAAATGTATGTATTCAGTTTCTTTACTTTTATATGTTTGTAAGTTGTGCATTTTTTTGCTTTAAAAATGATTAAATTATGTTGTTCTTATCTTCCGGTAAATCTGCATGCAATATTTGTAGAGTTATCAACAATTTAAAATTTGTTTAAGTGCGGCTAAGCCTAATTAATTTTGCGTTTGTGGACATGTTTGTTTGCATTTCAAACTTCGCAAAATAGCGGATTTGTTGCCAATTTAAAGAAGCTAAGCTTCACAACAACAAAAATAAGGCCTTCTTTTATTATTGCGAATTAAATCATGTTTAATCCATTCTGGAATTTATTCGAGGAAATAAGTTTTTAAGATTTACTTCGTAATTTTTAATATAGATATTTTGAGTTTTTATGTATCTTTCCCTTGTTGGGAAATTAGAACTGAATTAATTGAATGGGAAATCCTGAATCGTCCGTAAAAAACTGTTTCTTTTTTGTTTTGTTTATACATCGTTTTAGATTTATTATAGCGTTTGAATAGAACATGTGGCAACGATTAGACAATTCTTCAAATGATATAAATTTTGTGCATTCTGAGTTATAATATGAACGAAATATAACGCTGTTAAGTGAACCTAGTGCCAGAGTGTCGCTATGGTAAACAAATATAGTGAATTTTAAAGAGTGCATTTATTTTGTGGTTTTTGTGCTATCGACGAAGTAGATTTAATTCAATCCAATAAGTTTAAATGAAATGCAAGAAAAAATGCGTATAATTTAATATTCCGTTCAAGGAATGTGGTTCCGTCATGTGGTAATTTTATCTAGTTTTTCCATTATCGTGTTTTTGCTAACAATACATTAAAATTATTGGATTACTTACGTTACTTAAAATGCATATTCTCAAAGTAAAGGTTATAGGATTCATTTTTGTTTTGTAGTTAAAAAAAAAAAAAAAAAAAAAAAACATATTATCTGACATGAATCCTAATTTAACGGTTCTCGGTGATAGAAATGCTGTTAGCGAAAAATAAATAAATTACCGAAGAACTAGAGTAGGAACATTTATAAATGCCAAAAGTAAGAAGAGAATTGTAATCAACACCCGTTTTAAAATATAAATAATATTGCATCTGCAAAAGATTGTATTTACTGAGCTGTCTTGATATCTCTGCAGAAATGGCTAATAAATTTTATCGTGTATCCGGATTCCTCCCCCTCTTTTTTTTTTTTTTTTTCTAAGGATTGAAGGCTAACGATAAAAAAAAGTGTTCTTGTAGCAAACGCTAAAAATTTCATGTTACGTAATTTGAGATGTATCCAATAAAATAAACTTTTGGGCAATTGACTTTTTTTATTTTTTATGTGGTTCTCAGAGGAACGTTTTGAATATCTAAGGAAAATAACAATTCAGATTAGGTGACGAAGTCACTTTGTCAGGTTCCTGGACATCGGCCTACCGTGTGTGCAAAGAGTGAACTAGGTGAGCATCTTGAGCAAGCATAGCGTAGCAGATAGAAAATAGCAATTCTTATGTAGTCATTTCTTATGTATATGACATTTCTGGATAGCAGATATAGGCAGTAGTAGCTGAAGAATTCTGTGTAAGTACAACTTAGTAGTGATAGCAGTTCAAAGAATACGGTTATTATGTAGTTACTTGAGAGCCATGAAACGAACACCTTCATTACTCAGTTAATATACCCCCAGAGTTAGTACAGTCGCTGTGTGCTATAGTCTGAAAATAGCAGTTCGTGTAATGCAAATGCGCGGCATTCGAGTTATTATTTGATATTCTTGAATTTGCTTAAAGAAAAAAAAAAAAAAAAAAAAAAAAACATGTACTGCTTATAATCTTGTATACCAGCAACATCCAAGTTAGTTTAGCATTTTCCTCGGAGTTGTGGATATAGCGGCTTGTACAAATTTTTCCATGTAGGTATTTTATTATATATAGATAGATAGATAGATAGCATTTTCTATTTCGAGATTTTTATATTCTTACTACTGTTTAGGTAATTGGATAATTGGTATGATTTTATGCATGTGTAATAATACTTTTTTTTTCAACAACTTTTTTTTTTTTTTTCATCTCGAAATCCAATTCATAGAAATATTCCTAACACTTTGTGTTTCAGAAACTCCTAAACGTTGTTCTTATATATTTGTCTGGCTTGCGTTCTTTTAATATGTTTTTTTGGCGCCTGAAGTACAAGAAATGGGATGGTATTTTACTATTATATGATGGGTATATTATTATTTTTACTGGAAATTTTGTGCAAAGAATTGTATAATTTGAAGTTTACAATTCTACTGTAGAGATATTTATTTATACACAGGCGAGCACGTGTTAGTGAAATGCGTTATTGCTCAAAGTAGTCGCTCAAATTACATGATCATCTTTTATAACGTTTTGAAACAAGTTTCTTGTGAATCGGTTAAGAAACTATTAAGATTTATACCTTTTTTTTTTTTTTTTTTTTTTTGGTACGATGTGATATTATATGCGCTTTTAGTATATAAGAAGTGCATTACAGAAAATTTATCAACAATAGTGTGGCGATTTTTTACGGCCCTCGAAACCGAATAGTACCGAAAATTTTTGTATGATGCATATATGTACATATTATAAAATTGATTCAATTAATATGTTTGTGAGTGTTCAAAACAACTTGCGTTTGTTCCTAGTGAACTTGAAATTTATAGTATTTTTGGGTGTGATAAGGTTATATGCACTTTTAGAATGTGCGTGTAAGAAGCGTATAAAAGAAAATCTTATCATGCATACACATAATATAGTTTTCAATTTAATTCATGTAATAAATGAAAATTCTGACAAGAATTTATATTTGTTCCTTGCGAAATTAATGTATTTTTGGGTTTTCGGAAATTTGAGTATTTTTATTCTTTTAGTTATTTTATTTATATATATAAAGAATTTTCTGTTTCTACCATGACTAGGGTTTTTACTGTAGAAATGTAATGTGTATAGATGCAATTCTATATTTAATTCTTAATATTTTCTCTTTTAGGAATTTATATTTTCTATGTATAATCAATTAGGTTACTTTTTTCTGATTTATATTACTTTCCGAATAGTATGTGTTTGATGCTTTTTTATTGGACACTCACGTTTATAATGCAGCTTTAACATGGTCTTCATTTTGACTTGAGAAAAGAATTTAAGCCTTTTTTTTTTAGTTTTATTTAATTGTTTTATTTTCATTTACAGCATTATTATATTTTCAGGTATTAATAACGATTTTTTTAATTTAAAAAAACTTTGAAAATTCAGACTTCTGTCTTAATTTAAATACAGATTATGTTTCTCTTTTGGTTTGTTTCAAAAATCTGAAAGTACTAAATTTATGTTTTGCCAGAATTGTAATTATTTGTATTATTATAACTTGTAAGTTAATAGTTATGATCATGTGTGTTGTTAAGCTTGATTTCTTTGATAAATAGTTAAAATTGAATTTTTTTACAGGTACTGATAATTGTTTTAGCCCAAAGGGCTATTAATTTCGTTTTGCCATTTTGCATTAAAAACTTTAAAAGGTTGTATCACATTTCAAATTGTTGCCACCAAATAGTATTCTCTGTTTTATATATAAAGAAGTTAAATAATGAAAAGTCTGCATAAAAGTATCTATGTTCATCGCGTTGTGATAAAAGAACAGTATTTAGAGCCATCAAATATTGAATAACGTAGTCTTCCACTCGAATATGGGCATCTGGAAGCCCTAATTTGGAATTTGTTTTATTATCTATTTCATATTTTATAAAACTTTAAAGAATTTTTGGGTTTTTATTTGGCTCTTTTAACGAGATTAATAAGTGCGCCAAATGTATCCAAGTCGATTTTGCAGTTCTGGAAAAGCCCAATTTTTAGAGCATTTTCGTGCATACGCAGTATGTACAGTGTCTCACAAAAGTTATGGGACACTTGTGCTTTACAAAAGGAAACTGTAATAAAATAAATTAAAAAAACATGTAAAAATTTTTTGTGGGTGTTTCATACTTAAATTTAGTAACAATTATTACATAACATACATTTTCTCAAAATATTAAAATAATAATTTAATAAAAATACAATTGTTTAGAACGGAGCAAAAAATGGCTCACATAAGTGATGGGACACCATTAGATACTACTACGTACTACAATAATTTTTTTTTTTTTTTTTCTTTTCTTTTTACTCAAAAGCAATTACCACTAATTTATAAAATCGTTTGCAGTCTTTCTCTCCGGTTTGTTCTGGAATTTTTGTGTTTTTTAGCTCTGTGCAGCCATGAATGCTAAACGAAAAGAAACTTTGCCTGAAATTCGAAAATTAATTATTAATTTGCATATTGAATGTGAAAAATCTATTAGAGAAACTGCTGAAATAGTTAACATGAGTCATTCAACAGTTTTCAATATCATTAAACGATATAAAAAGAATCATATAATTCAGGATAAAAGAAGACCTGGCCGCCCATCAAAGCTATCCAATGGAATAAAGCGAATTATTGTTCAAAATATTAAAAAAATCGAAGAATGAGTGCTCCTAAACTTGCTGCTGATTTACAAGCATTATATGGAATAATTTTTAATCCTGAGACTAGAAGAGTAATTCGATCTGCTGGATATCACGGTAGAGCAGTCAGGAAAAAATTCTTCGTAAGTGAAAAGAATAGAAAACTCAGACTGGCTTTCGCAAAATCCAACGTAAATAAGAATTCTGATTACTAGAATGAAGTTATATTTGCTGATAAGAGTAAATTTATTATATTTGGTTCTGACTTAGAATCTTGGTGTAGAGAAAACCCAGGAAAGAATTTCGCAAACAGAACTTTGTGCCAACAGTAAAACATGGTGGAGGAGTAGTTGTGGTATGGGGGTGTATGCCGTCCGCTGGAGTAGGTAATCTTGTTTTTATTGACAGTATAATGGATCAGTACAAGTATATTGACATTTTAAATCAAAATTTGAAATCTTCAGCACGAAATTTGACCCTTCATAATGATTTTAAATTCTACCAGGACAATGACCCCAAGCACACTGCTTTGAACGTTAGACTCTGGCTGCTTATAACTGTCCTGAAATAATAACAACACCACCACAATCTCCAGGCTTAAATTCCATAGAGAATATTTGGCAAGAATTGGAATCAAGAATTCGCAAACACACCATTTCTTCAAAACAATTAAAATCATTGCTTCAAGAAGAATGGGGTAAAATCACTCCAGAAATCACAAAAAAATTAGTCGAATCCATCCCAAGAAGATTAAATCACGTTTTAAAAGTAAAAGGAAATCCAACAAAATATTGAAACATTTTAAGAAGTAAAATTTTTGGATAAATATTTGATGGAAAAGTAAGTGTCCCATCACTTATGTGAGCCGTTTTTTGCTCCGTTCTAAACAATTGTATTTTTATTAAATTACTATTTTAATATTTTGAGAAAATGTATGTTATGTAATAATTGTTACTAAATTTAAGTATGAAACACATCCACAAAATATTTTTACATGTTTTTTTTAAAATTATTTTATTAAAGTTTCCTTTCGTAAAGCACAAGTGTCCCATCACTTTCGTGAGACACTGTATTTTAAATTGAGAATTTCTTTTCAGCGCGAAATGCGGAACATTTTCGTGCGTGCTCATATGTATTTTAAATTGAGAATTTCTGATTGGTGTAGACGAAAATAGATGGTAGATGTGGAGTTATATTAAACATTAATTCGAGAACATTTTGAGAATTCGTTACTTTTCGTTAGGTTAATTAATTTTTCTTTGCATAAATTTTTACAGGTACTCTCAATGGCCTCCAGTGATATTAGTATTGTTGGAAATGTGAATGAATGCATGTTGAAGTATGCTGAATACTCTGAAAGATTTTTTGCCATGTTCTTCTTTAGGAAAGAAAGCTGTTTTAGAATGGCGTATGAAAGAGGGGTTGATTGGATCATCGTATGCATGTCAAGATATGTGAAAAAAGCATGTAAATGAGAGAAAGAAAGGGTCAAAAGGCAATAAATGATGTAGTGTGAAAGAGGAAAGGCATGATGTGTGTAGGAATGTAAGAAAAGGTTCTTGGTTTGGTTTGAGTAATTTCGATATGTGTACATTTTTTTTATTAGTGATTTGCAAAATAGAAGTTTTTGGAAGGTGCCCTCAGAATTTTTGCAATCGAATACCTGAATGTTCCCCCCATCCCCCCCCCCCCCACTTTACGAGATACGACGCCCGAAGAAGAATTTTATGAAACACCTTTTGAGGACGATGTTTACGTTATCGATAATCCAGCGTCACATTAATAATAATTTAAACTCTTAAGTGGGCTGTTTTGGGGATACATTTTACTTCCTTGTACGAAGTAAAAAGGAAGTATTGTAATCGCGAAAAGTTTCAGGCAGCATATTTCAACGAAAATATCCATTTTGACCGCTATCGAATGCAATTTAATGATGTTTTTGCGTGATATCTGTACGTAAGAACAGAATAAAATACTCTTTTCCTCCAAAAAAATTATAAAGCTGCTTTAAAATGAATTCCGAAGAGAATTTTTCGTGGGGTCTGTACGAACGTATGTACATACGTATCTCGCATAACTCAAAAACGAGTAGCCTCAGAACGTTGAAAATTTTATATATAGAACTGCTGTACCATGTAGATGTGCACCTCGTATTTTGGTTGCAATCGGCCGCACCAAACCTATATAAATATATATATATATATATACTCTGTAACCGAGCTCAGTGATCTCAGTTTCTTTACTCTTATATGTTTGTAAATTGTACATTTTTTGCTTTAAAAATGATTGAATTATGTTTTGTTCTTATCTTCCGGTTAAGGTTTTTATGCCTTTAGTAAATCTGTATGCAATAATTTTAGAATTATCAACAACTTTAAAGTTGTTTAAGTGCCGCTAAGCTTAATAATGTTTTTGATGGCTGCCATTGCTTGTTTACATTTGAAACAGCAGACTAGTGGATTTGTTGCCAATCTAGAGAAGCTAAGCTTCGCAACAACAAAAATAACGCCTTGATTTATTATTGCGAATTAAATCATGCTTAATCCTTTCTGGAATTTTTTCGAGGAAATAAGTTTTTAAGATTTAGTTCGTAATTTTTAATGCGGATATTTTGAGCTTTTATGTATTTTTGCCTTCTCGCGAAGTGAGAACGGAATTAATTGAATGAAAAATACTCAATCGTCCGTAAAAAAATGTTTCTTTTTTGTTTTGTTTATACATCGTTTTAGCTTTATTATAGTATTTGAATAGAACATCTGGCAACGATTGGATAATTATTCAAATGATATAAATTTTGTGCATTCTGAGTTATAATATGAACGAAATATAATACTGTTAAGTGAACCTAGCGCCGGAGTGTCGCTGTGGTAAACAAAAATAGAGTGAATTTTAAAGAATGCATTTATTCTATTGTGGTTTATGCGCTGTTGGCGAAGTAGATTTAATTCAATCCAATAAGTTTAAATGAAATGTAAGAAAAAAAGGCGTATAATTTAATATTCCGTACAAGGAAGTCATGAGGTGTACGCATCAGATTTTTTAAAATGAATATGCTGTTTTTAAAGGTTTTCCAGTTGTCAAAATTTTGCTTCAACTTTATATTTTATATTTATTTTACCTGTTCGTTATTGTAAATGTTGCGCCTTTCATAGTGTCTTCTGGAGGGGTTGCAAATACGCACGTCAAGCAGGGGCGATTCTACACTTTCCCCGATTATTTTATTAAATTCAACCGTACGAAAAAAAATTAAACCGTAAACTAATAATTAATTTTCTCTGCCATAATTTAGCAAGAAATATTTTCATTGACCTGCATGGATATGCAGGAAGCATAAAATTTTTATTTTGTGTATATTTTACTTTAAATATTTTATCTAAATTCTTTATGTTGCAGAAATACTCATATTTAACATTCTTACTTAAGTATTTTTTTAAATATATAATAATTTCTCCTCTGCAATTTATCGAATCTTTCAAAGACTACTGAGATGCTAGACGGAGAAAATAAATGTGATGTTAGCAAATATAGATCATCAGAAGGAGAAAAGGGAATTTTTTTTTCTCTTCTCTGTCGCCTATTCTTCATCTTCATCTTCTGCGTTTTCAGTATGATCCTTTTAACAGATAAGAACAGTGGCAGGTATGGGTATTAATTTTTATCTTTTCTTTAATGGAAATTTAATTTCAGAATACATTTTTTGTAAAATTAATTTTTCTATTTCTCAGATTTCCTGCAAGTATTACTTAAATATATTTTCCTTTTATTTTATCCCGAACATATTGTGTTTATGAGCCTGCATATATCGGTATAACTCCTAAATGATTCAGAATAATAATTCCATATATTAATCTCTGATCATGGAAAGTGATTTTTTGATGAATTAAATTTTACGTACCTAAACTGAAATCTCTTTCAAAGGTAACTGAGCTACTGAGACGTTAGACGGAGATAATAAATATGATTTTGGCGAATAAGGGTCATAAGAAGCAGATTTTTTTCTCTTCTGTACCGCCTGTTCTGCATTCCGATTTTCTGAGTTGTCAGTATGATCCTTTAACTGATCAGAATATAAAAAATAGTGAGAAGTATGGGTATTAATTTTTATCTTTGTTTAATGGAAGTTTAATTTGAGAATGCATTTTTATAAAATTTATTTTGAATATATTGTCCTTTTGTTTTATCCTAAATATATTGTGTTTATAACCCTGCATATATCACCTTAACTCCTAAATGCTTTAGAATAATAATTCCAAACTCCGATCATTTAAAGAGATTTTAAAATATGTTTAATCAAATCATTTTTTGATGAATGCAATTTTAGGTAATTAAACTGAAGCCTCTTTCAAAGACTACTGAGATGTTAGCTGGAGAAAATGAATACGATGTTGACGAATATGGATCACACATAAGCAGAAATAAGAATTTTTTCCCTTTCTCTGCAGCCTGTTTGTTTTGCATCTCCATCTTCTGCGTTTTAAGTATGTTCCTTTAACAGATCAGAATGTACACATTAGTGATAGGTATGGGTATTAATTTTTATCTTTGTTTAATGGAAGTTTAATTGGAGAATAATTTTTTGGTGAAATTAATTTTTGTTCTTCGCAGATTTCCTGGAAGTATTACCTGAATGTATTGTCCTTTTATTTTATCCCAAATATAGTGTGTTTATAAGCCTGCATATATCACCATAACTCCTAAATGCTTTAGGTTAATAATTCCATAAACTCTGATCATTTAAAGTGATTTTATATGATGTTCAGTAAAGTGATTTTTGATGAATGTAATTTTAGGTAATTAAACTGAAATCTCTTTCAAAAACTACTGAGCTACTATGATGTTAGATGGAGAAGATGAATATGAAGTCGGCGAATAAGGATCAATCGAAGCAGATTTTTTTCTCTTCTCTGCCGCCTGTTCTGCATCTCGATCTTCTGAGTTTACAGTATGATTCTTTAACAGATCAGAATGTAAATATTAGTGACAGGTACGGGTGTTAATTTTTATCTTTGCTTAATGTGAGAATACATTTTTTGTAAAATTAATTTTTGTACCTCTCAAGTTTCCTGCAAGTATTACTTGAATATATTCTCCTTTTATTTTATCCTAAATATATTGTGTCATAACCTTGCATATATCATGTAACTCCTAAATGCTTCAGAATAATAATTCCATATATTAAACTCTTGTAAATTAAAGGGATTTTAAAATATAATTAAGACACAATAACACGCCGAATAAATACTGATTCAGAAGTCAAACCGCAAAAATGCTGCGGTTTTGCAGCTGAAGATGATGGTTCGGTAAAACCATCGAAACTAGTCCTGTGAAAATTTTGTGAATTAACGCTGATTTTTGTTGTTTGACTTCTGAATCAGTATTTTAAAGTATGTTTTGTAAAGTAATTTTTTGATGAATGAAATTTTACGTAATTAAACTGAAATCTGTTTGTAATTAGTAAACAGTCTGACTGTGTTAATTTCTAGATAAATTCGAGTCTGACTCTGTTATATTCTAGACAAATTCAGCAGATAAATTGAAATTGCCTGTATTATTTTTGATGTAGTTCCATTTCCTAAAATATACTAGTCTTATATGACTGAAAATTTACAAATCTGGAGTGTAGGATTTTGTTGGCTAGTTCTTGGATTATTGTTCGAACTGCTGTCTGTGTGAAATGTTTTTCCAGGTTGCTCTTTCAGGCGACCAAAAGGGTGAAAAATCACACGGAACCGTGTCAGAAGACAAGTACGGCAGTACCTGTTATTGCAGCTGTTAGTAACCGCCACAGTTTTGGTCGTCATACAGGATGGTGGTGTGATATAGCAAAATGACACATATACTGAACCCAATCTTGTATGTGATTTCTGAATGGCTTTATGCATTTTATCCTAAAAGAGCATGCAGTAGAATTTATGTACAATAACTGGCTATTCAAAATTGTTAGCTTGACAGTGTATGAATTCTCTCATAATGCCTTTTGCCTGATGTTCTTTAAGTTACCTACCATAGATAAACGACTTACGCAAAGACGGATGAGCTTGCTACTGAAAGTATTTCAATAACATTATGGATGTTGACTGGAATTTTGTTAAAATGTAAGTTTTCTTTCACCCAAAATTTTGTTTACATGTATTTGTTGTTCTTACACTAGAGTTAACTGGTTCAATGTGTTCTTGAAAAACACAAATTTGCAGAACTGGTATATTTGTAGTTTCCAGCATTAGGTGTCAGATACCTAAATTTTTTTTTAGCCCAAAGGTCGTTAACCCAGAAGGGCAATTAATTTCATTTTGGCATTTTGCACCGAAAACTTTAAAGTCTGAATCACTCTTCAAATTGTTGCCACCAAATATTATCACCCTGTATTATAATTAATAAGTGCATAAGTGTATGTATGTACGTATGTTTTTTGCACTGTGATAAAATAACGATACGTAGAGCCATCCAATTTGGGCATCTGGAAGCCGAAATTTGAAACTTTTTTTTATCATCTATTTCTTATTTTGATTCATTTATGAGGTTTTCCTCAAGAAACTCAACGATTTCAAAGCGATTAATGGCAACACTGTACGAAAAAAGAAACGTTCTTATCATCAGTACGCGAGACTGTGTATTTTAATTTTCTGTTTCAAGTTGTTTAACGGTACATAATCTAAAAGTGTTTCACTCATATTTTCTTTTGGAAGCATGATGAGTGCTGATGATTTTTTATTTCTGTAATCGTTCACAGATGGATAATTGTATGGTTGATTATTAATTGGAGTTGAATGTGTATGGCAGTTTGATCTCATATGCAGGTGATCTTTATGAAAATGAACAGTTTTGAGTTTCATTTAAATGATAATTTGGAATAATTTGAGCTGATTTTGAATATTGGTTTTTTTCTTTATGTGATTGAGGAGATTGAATATATGGTCCCTGTTTGTTTTGCGCAGTAGTCTTTTTATAAGTTTATGGAGAAATGATACTATGTGTGACTTGGCCTGATTTGATTTATCAGAATAGTTCTTATTTTCAATGGATTTCATTTCGGTTTTTCTTAGATATTTTCAATGGATTTCATTTCGGTTTTTCTTAGATTGTCCAAAATTTGTATTAGGTAATTTTGCAACTTTTACGAAATTGTGTTCTTGTCATCTCTTTCGAATTTTAAGAGTTTAAATCTTTTCTTGTAATAGGATTCGATGAACTCCTTTTAGCTGACGATGAGATGTTAAGGATTTTCGAATACGTCTGTTGAATACTTCATATATCTAATTCTGGATTTGTGTCAAGTATCAACGGAACACATTATTATTATAAAATAATTGAAATTTAGAGATGTAAAAAAGAAGTAATAAGCTGAAGTCTTGTAAAATTGAAATCTTGAAAAGAATGACTCCATGCTTTGTACTATTAAAATGTAAATAGTGAGTTAATTTTTATTTCGTTTTAATATTTAAAGTGTTGCCAAGTTCAGAAAACTATAATAAAATACTTTTCTAAAGAAATTCTTTTATAATTAAGGATATTAACAATTTTATTTATTAGAGAGTGTATTATTGCATGCTCTTAGTTAAATTTTGATGTTTGTGTTGTTAGCAATTTTCCAATGATTTAAATATGAAAATAAATAGTAAAATATTAAAAAATGTTTAATAAGGTACATTTCCATTTCGCCGGCGCAAATGTCGCCAAGCAGCTGAATTGGCAATAACACGCACAATACACATGAAGGAATGTTAACATCATTTTTAAGAATTTTTTACTTTAGAGGCATTAACATTTTAATATCGTCTCAATTTTTTCCCCCCAAATGGGTCTTTCTTTTTCCTTTTCCATATGAATCCCGCTAGATAGCTATTCAGATGATGACATGCCGTTCCTCTTTGTTTTTTATTTTGCCATTTTTTGCTACCCCGTACTCTTTATATTTTGTGTGATTTCAAGTTTCTGTATTGACTATAACTCATTTTAAAATGTTCGAAACTTTCCTCTTCCAGTTTTTCAGTGCAGCATGTGATTTTCATGAATCTGAATATATTATAGTTCCTTTTTATATATTTTCTTTAATTGCTTTTAATATAATGCTGATGGATCGGTTCGGCAGCTTCAGAAGGAAACATTCGTTTGTTTCACGGCAAGCTCCACCAAAGGTCGATCCACTGTTGTGGTAGAATCCGTCCCTCAATGTTTCTGCGCTTCGTGAATACACTTTCATCCACTTCCAGGATCATGCCAGATCATCTCTTTTTCATTTGACGTTTAAACAAAAGAATGCACAAAACCTCGCGCATGTAGTTATTCCAGTCCACAACTGTCCCGTGACTGATTTTTCACACTATTTAACAAAAGTTATTTCGCTTCGGCCATAAATAAACCTCGCACACTTCAAGAAACTCAGTTTCGATGACTGAAACCATGTACCTTTCCGGATACTTCTTTTAGTGCGACAAACTGAAAGCTGGCAGCGCTACTGCATTTCGTCTCCGAAATACAATTTCATGATTATTATCAGAAATAGCAGTCTTAGGCAAAAATCGTTTTTTCGCTTGAAAGAATTTGAGTTCTTCCTGTGTTCTGAGCAATTCCAAATTTTTTTTTTCCTCCATTTGTTACGTATTAGGGGAAAAAGTGACTGATAAAAAAAATGGCCGCGACTTGTTTGAAAAATGTGTCGATAAAAGATACCAGCCATTGATATACCGTTTGACGTTGGTTATATCATTTTGGAGGAATTTATCGCTTGCGCCGGTAAAATGGAATAGTACCCTTTTTAAATACTGAATATTCAGAAAAAGTTTTCCTTGTTATTTCCATTATAAAATTTGAATAGAATCCTGAAACGAAAGTAAAAAAGATAGATGTTTTTGGATCAGTTACAGTTGATTCTACAATGGAAATCGGTATATTTAAGATAAAATACGATAAGTTTCAAAATTTGAAAATATAATAACTGAAATGCAAATAAGTATAGGAAAAGTACTTTTCTGAATTTAGAGATGAAAATTTCTCTTTTAGGAGAATATAATTTTAAAGAGATTTTTCAAATGAAATCTTGAAAATATTTAGTGGAAAATACTTACTCCACTGTTGAAACTAGAGTTATATCAAACTGTTAGTCATGTTGAGTGCTGTTGAATGACATATTTGTGATGAAAATGCTGTTGGTAATTCCGCTCTTAGAAATTTTTAAATGAAGAGCATTAAAACATCCAACAATGTAGCAGTCAGTAGATGATGTATGTAACATTTTTTTATATCACTGTTGAATTGAATTTGATTGATGGTGTAAGTGCGAAGAACATGAAATTTGATTAATAAATGTAACGCAGAAAACAGAAAACGTTAAAAAAAAAAAAAAAAAAAAAAAAAAATGCCTTTTTGGGCGTAATATAAAATTCGAAAACTTTTTTAAGATTTATTTTATGTTATAATTTTTTTGCCTGAGGGAACGTTTATCATCAGTATTGTTGTGATTCCTTCTCTTTTCTAGATGTCGTGTATTGACAAGGAATTAGATCTCGTCCTGAGGAGGGAGAAAGTAACAGGTGCTGTTAAATATGTTTTAATAAACTTTATTGAAAAAAAAAAAAAAAAACCTATGTCTACAATTATTTTTCTTTTAACCTTTAAATGCAGATCCATGCAAATGAATAAAAGTGTTTTAAGAAAGAATTTTTAAGGATGTAATTGTTTGAACGTAACAAAATTTATACACTAAAGCTCAGCTTTTGCATTTTGATTATTTTCTCAATAAAGAGAATTAATTAAAGAGCATAAATTTATTTTTAATAAATGACCATGGTTAAATATCTAAATACTAATATTCCCCTAAAGAGTAATATAATTGTAAAGGAGGAATGTTTACTATTTTATGATGATGATGAAGTATGCGATGCTTATGAAATGTATTTAAAAGTAAATTATTGTTTTTTGTGTTAGTATATGAATAAAATCAAAATGACATGCATACAATAAAAGATTTCTCATTATTTGGGTAATTTTTCATGGGGTTTGATTTGGGTAATGATGAAAATCGACTTTACTCAAAATGTAAAAACAGAAATTCGTTATTCTTCAACTGTTATCAATTATAATGAACACATATCGCTCAACACGCGTACACAAGCAATGCATTTAAGGGTTAAAAGGGCGTATGTTTATATACAAGTAAGTACTTTTATTTTTGTTTCATTGATATTAATATGTCCACTATAAAACATGCTATCATAATTAAACTATAGTGAGAATGTCGATTTCAACACTTTAAAAGTATTTCACTAAACTAGAATTTTTGAAGAATTTGTATTTTTCAAAACATATTAAATTATCATTTAGTGGAAAAACTGGGAATTTAATTCTAATAAACTCTTTTCATAAGTATGCAAGTTGAAGTGAAATTCCGAGTGAATTTAATAAAAAATATGTAAAAAGGTTAATTTCTAGAATCGTATTCACACATCTGGAAAGTGTGTTTATTTATGGTAGCATGTTGGGACAATCTAACACTTGCATGGCAGCTGTACTAGTGCCTAATGTTTAAATTGCCCCCGTCGTTTACATTTTAAGCAGAAGATAAACATACACAGGCTAACTCACTTCAGCCTTAATGGCAGGGTTTAGTTTTTGTTTCCCCCTCCGGCTCTTTTTTATAGTGTTCTGCTTGGAGCTGGAAGAGTGCGCAAGATACATTTTCGCTGCCTGCGAACATTGCGCTGGAGAACCTGGGTTTTGAGTGCGTCGTTCCCCCCGTATGGCCTCGTCTCTGGCGTGGGCCTGGCGTGGCTGGCGTCGCGCCCCTTTGACTGCCGCTGCCCCTTTGCTTTTTTCCGGAGTCCTCCAGCCCTCACGAGTAGGTTTACCCGGTTAGCGTGTTTGGCCCCTGCGGGGAGACTATGTGCGCGCCTTCGGCGCGCACCAGGAGGGGGGCCAAACACACAAACCGGGGACTTTGCCTAAACCGACTGATCGCCATCACCTCACTGCGGCTTCGCCGCACTGCGGTCGATGCGATCATCACTATATTCCAAAAACAAGTTATGGCAATTCTAAAAAGTTTTGTGATACACTGCTTCTACAACTCTTTATTCTCATAAAAATTTCGATTCCATTTCAAAAATTATAGCAAGCACAACTCTTTCTGAGTGCTCCCGTTACAGTTTCCGAAAGAACATTCACATTTATTCAACTCTATTTACATTTGTTGAATTTGCTTTTCTAACAATTCCTTTCAACAGTTCAGCTTTGCTAACAGTTTGATGTAACTCTCATAGCTTTCTCACCGTTGAATTAGAACAATATCCGATAAAGTATTTCAACTTTTCATTCCACTTTCAAAGGTGGTGTAAGCATTTTCCACTAATTATTTAAAAGTTTATTTCCTTGACCAGACTTTATTTTCATTCCTTTTTTTTTCTCAGAAAGAAACTGCATTCATTTACTTCTTTTTTCCACTCTGTTTGCATCTGAAAGAAACCCTGAACAGATAAGGGACACTGTGTTCATTCTTTACTTCTGCGTGACGCACATAAAAGCTGCATTGAAATGCGCTTCGTTACTGGCGTTTGGTACCGAATTCACGCCCTTTTTCTGACTCTTTTCGAACCTGTTATGAATTCATTTCCATGCCATTGTCAATTCTAATGATTTCCTCATCCTCTGTCGACCCTGCGTACTTGTTTCCTTGTGTGTTTTGAATGAATTGTCGTTCAGTTCTGCGCGTCAAACTCATTTCCTCCCTGTACATTCGATATTCTGTGAACAATTCTATTTTCTTTTCACTTCCACATGACATGTAGATCGAAGTAGTTAACTAAAAAAGAGAGGGACACTACCACTCTTTCATTTCCTCCCTGTACATTCAATACTCTGTGAAGAAGACCAAACGTCAGTTTAAGAAAGTTTTCCATGTATGATCACGAACTGTTGATTAAAACTGACCTCAACAGTTTAGGTTCATTTATTTACTAGATTTTGCACTGAATAAATATTAATTTCTATGCCTCTGTTCCTGTACTTCCACTTATCTTATCTTTATTTACTTCTCTTATTTTGTGAGGCTACTTCCCCCCCCCCCACACACACACATTTTCTTCTGCAAAAGAGAAATTTTCGCCTTCTGTTTTTTACATGTTCTTGTACGCGTTTTACTCATCGCTGAGATTCCTGTTATTTATTCCCATGTCCGTATTTTGATTAATTAAAGATTTCATTTTATTTTATTGGGTGTCTAGCCATTAATAAGACCTCACAATTTCTTAATCCCGTTTCTGTTTCTTTCTTTCTTTATTAAGATGTTCTTAAATAAGCAATTCATTTCCTTTTTTCGTTTAGGTAATACTGCGGCTACCTGCATGAGGGACGGACGTCTGTTATGCATGTTACAAATTCATGAAACCAATATTCAGCGATCCGACCGCTGCGCCGCCAGTTTCCCTGTAAGATTTCTTTTTATTTAATTAAAATTTTCGTAACATACATGAATGAATTCCATCGGATATTTTTTAGGATAATTCATTTCGGTTCATATTTTTTTTTTAATTTAAATTTTCGTTACATACCTGATTAGGTTTCATCACAGTTTTTTGCTTATAATTTATTTGTGTACGAATTTTTGTTTAACACCTAACACTTCTTTTGAGTATCATTTTCTTTTTCATAACTAACAGTTCATTACAGTAATATTTTTATGTATGTATATTTTTACTTACTTTATTTTAAATACATACATATTTCAAATTCCTTTTTCATTTCAATGGCGCTTCCACGTGACTGTTTTTTAATTCTGGTAGCCCTCCTAAGGCTACTTCGTTACTTTCTGGCAACCTTTTAACACGTTTTCGCTCAATTTAATTTTGGAAACCAAACGTGTAAGGACGCAGGTATGTGGCTCTTTTGTTCATTCATTTTCATCACGAATGCTCAGCTTTTTGGTCTTTACGGGACCCCTCATTCTCTTCATTTTTTTTTATTTTTTTTTAAAATAGAATACAGTTTTTATTTTTTGCGCTTACGGGCTAGTCCCTTAAAATACTGTTTATAATCTAAAATACTGTTTTCTAACTTTTTAAGTTCACTTCTGTGTTTTCTGACGCGCAGGCCATGTTGGGAAAAGGGACAGATCATTTGAGACATCGTTAATAATAAATAGAAATAATTAATTTCAAACTTTTACTTACATTTCATACTGGGAAAGCCAATTACAGTCTCAATGGACCTGTCCAACGATTTTTTCGCCTACCTATTTTGAGTTTGCTGTGCAGTTGTCCTTCTGTAATATGTAGGGTTTTTTTTTTTCGAGTGCAATTTGTTGTTTTAACATAGATTGAACATTGCATAACATGTAATCTCTAGAATAGGATTCTCCAAATGTTCCTTACAGTTTTTTCATCAACTCGATCATAATATATACATACAAATATGTATATATTATGATAAGAAAAGTTGTGAGAGCGAAAATTACAACATATGCATATTCAGTAGTTTTCACAAGGCCTGTCCAACGATTTTTTCGCCTACCTATTTTGAGTTTGCTGTGCAGTTGTCCTTCTGTAATATGTAGGGTTTTTTTTTTTCGAGTGCAATTTGTTGTTTTAACATAGATTGAACATTGCATAACATGTAATCTCTAGAATAGGATTCTCCAAATGTTCCTTACAGTTTTTTCATCAACTGATCATAATATACATACAATATGTATATATTATGATAAGAAAAGTTGTGAGAGCGAAAATTACAACATATGCATATTCAGTAGTTTTCACAAGGCCTGTCCAACGATTTTTTCGCCTACCTATTTTGAGTTTGCTGTGCAGTTGTCCTTCTGTAATATGTAGGGTTTTTTTTTTCGAGTGCAATTTGTTGTTTTAACGTAGTTTGAACTTTGCATAACATGTAATCTCTAGAATAGGATTCTCCAAATGTTCCTTACAGTTTTTTCATCAACTAGATCATAATATATACATACAAATATGTATATATTATGATAAGAAAAGTTGTGAGAGCGATAATTACAACATATGCATATTCAGTAGTTTTCACAAGTTCGAATAAAAATAGATAGATAGATAGATAGATAGAGACAGACACATAGATAGACAGATAGATAGATAGATAGATAGATAGAGTTAGATAGACAGACAGATAGATAGATAGATAGACAGACAGACAGATAGGTAGATAGAGTTAGATAGACAGACAGACAGATAGATAGATAGATAGAGTTAGATAGATAGATAAACAGACAGACAGATAGATAGATAGACAGACAGACACAGATAGATAGATAGAGAGAGTGAGTGAGTGAGAGAGAGCATGTATATAGATGTGTTTTTTGTGTTTGATTAAATTTCTATTGAAATATTTATTGATTTATTGCATGTGTGAAATCCCGAAAATCTGTGATAGTAGCCTTACATATCACATATGCGTTTCCCTCCTTCTAACAATGTCCTTCTAACAATTAATGTAACTCCAATAATACTAACAATTAATGTAACTCCAATAATACTAACAATTAATGTAACAATTAATTTAACTCCAATAATACTAACAATTAATGTAACTCCTTCTAACAATTAATGTGTTCATATAGATGTGTGTGTATTCAATTTAATTTCTATTTAAATATTTATTGAATGAGTGCAAGTGCAGCTATGAAATCCCGAGTATGTGCTGTGAAAGTAGCCTTACATTTTACATACGTGTGTTTCCCTCCCTGTTACATGTTCTTTATATGTATATTTCTACTTTATTTATGTTCTTTTAATTTCAAAATTATAATGTGTGTAGCATGTGTTTATATAGATGTGTGTATATTCAGTTAAATTCCTATTTAAGTATTTATTGAATTTGTGCATTTGTGTCTCCCTCCCTGTAACATGCTTGTTTTCAGTTTTATTTATTTGTGTTCATTTACATTCAACTTTATTTTATGCCTTCGTGGAGGACTTCTCACATAAAATACAAAAATGACTTGAAAAAACTGGTCCGTATTTACGTGACACATGAGGGAAACCACGAAAACCCCATGCAACCAGTCTGTTCAATCATTATGCATAAATTTATAGCATAAAAACAAAAACTCAAAACTAAAAGTTTCGCGTTAAACAAGAAAGCATGCAATTTTTTAAAACATATTAAGCAATAAAATAATAAGCGATCAAAGCAAGTCTGACGCTTGTCAAGTTCACATAAAATATACAATCAATTAAAAAAAAAACACTCAAAACTTTAAAAGTTTCGCGTTAAACAAGAAAGCATATTAAGCACTAAAATAATAAGCGATCAAAGCAAGTCTGACGCTTGTCAAGTTCACATAAAAATGTACAATCAATTTAAAAAAATACGCTGATAACTAAATTAGTTAAGCGTCAAAATATACATATATACAAGAAATTACACATGAAAACACTTTAAAAAAATTACATACTAAATTACAAAAAAATTTACAATCGGGTGGAAGTTGCGGTTGCTGATCGGTAACACTTCCCCAATGTCTTAAACAGAAAAAAGAGAAGTGAAACTATTGCCGCCGAACTTGCCAGCGCAGCACTCATCGCGTCCACCACCTCTTGACCACGGTCTTGCTTCACATGGTCTTTCAACAATGGGAAGAGGAGAGCCAGAAGTTCCCCGGATACATTTGATCCAAGCGAAAGCTTTGGGGATAGAACCTACTACGTTCTCGCCGATAACGACGGGTGTCAGAACTCCCCAAATCCCATTGCCGATAGCCATTAGACACAAAACGACCAGATATAGTGAGCCACTGTCTCGCAACCTACGCCCAGCATTAAAATAGCGCCACCAACATTGGCCAAGGACGATAGGAAGTATTCCAAGTTCCTTGGAATCCGAGACTGCCCACTAAACAAGCCGTATGTGAATCGAACAAACACCGTCATCAAGAAGCAGTACGTATGTCCTATCGGGAACTCGTGTTCCTTCAGGCCATTCTCAAAAATGGACTTCAAGCCTGCACTGCCAAATCCGTGAGAAGCAATAGCCACCAACATCAACCACAACTCCCATTTCTTCAGGAGCGTCAACCCTGTTGAGTCCCTGATATTATGCCATAATTTCAAGGAGCTTGAAATTGGAACCTCGGGAATAGGAACAACCATTGCTGGCCTTTCTTCTTCCGTAGGATTCTTAATTTCCACTTCCTCGGAAATTTCGACAAAATAAAATTCGGGCCTCTCGAACGCAGCAGCAGCCAAAGAGGTGGGCACATTCAAAACACATAAAACAAAAAATACCATGCGCCACCCGTACTCACCTAAAAGAAAATCGATTAAAAAAGGAAGCACAAATGCCCCCGTACACTCTCCGCACATATACAAGGCAAAAGCTAAAGGCTTGCGGGAGGTAAACAAAGCTGCAATTTGGGAGAGCAAACTTGCAACTATTAAACTGGAACCAATCCCGACCACAACTCCGTAACTGAAAACTAGGAAGCCAGCACATTTAGCAAAAGAACTTAAACCTAGTCCAATTACAGAAAAAAGTCCTCCTAGAAAAAGACTCAAACGAGGACCACATTTCAGTACCACAAGAGTAGCTATGGGGGAAAGCAAAAGACTCAAGTTGCTGACCAAAGATGGAAATTGGCCAAGGGTACTTGTCGAAGTGTCTGGAAACTCCTCCGTAATTGCAGCCTTTATTGGGCCAAAGCACGGAGGAAGCCCCGAAACTACAACCGACAGGAGGTAGGCTATAAACACAAATAGCCATGCTCGGTTTCCGTCCGGGGGCACTTCTCTCTTCACCATTCTAGTAGCACGTGGGGGTACGTCTACAGCGTGGTCGGGAGACTCACCTGTAACTGAAGACATATTAGCAGACATAATAGGCAAGAAAGTATTGAAAAAATACTTACTACAATACTTACTAACAGCAACACCGCAGGAGCGACGTCAATCAGCAGCCAACACGCAGGAAGATCCAAAAAGGAATAAAGATGGTTGTTGGGAGGCGTAATAGCTGCTCCCCTGGGATTTCCTTGGTATGTGGTGGCGCCACCTAGTGTCAAAAGACGGAACTATACTATTTTCATTCCTTTTTTTTTCTCAGAAAGAAACTGCATTCATTTACTTCTTTTTTTCCACTCTGTTTGCATCTGAAAGAAACCCTGAACAGATAAGGGACACTGTGTTCATTCTTTACTTCTGCGTGACGCACATAAAAGCTGCATTGAAATGCGCTTCGTTACTGGCGTTTGGTACCGAATTCACGCCCTTTTTTTTGACTCTTTTCGAACCTGTTATGAATTCATTTCCATGCCATTGTCAATTCTAATGATTTCCTCATCCTCTGTCGACCCTGCGTACTTGTTTCCTTGTGTGTTTTGAATGAATTGTCGTTCAGTTCTGCGCGTCAAACTCATTTCCTCCCTGTACATTCGATATTCTGTGAACAATTCTATTTTCTTTTCACTTCCACATGACATGTAGATCGAAGTAGTTAACTAAAAAAGAGAGGGACACTACCACTCTTTCATTTCCTCCCTGTACATTCAATACTCTGTGAAGAAGACCAAACGTCAGTTTAAGAAAGTTTTCCATGTATGATCACGAACTGTTGATTAAAACTGACCTCAACAGTTTAGGTTCATTTATTTACTAGATTTTGCACTGAATAAATATTAATTTCTATGCCTCTGTTCCTGTACTTCCACTTATCTTATCTTTATTTACTTCTCTTATTTTGTGAGGCTACTTCCCCCCCCCCCCCCACACACACACATTTTCTTCTGCAAAAGAGAATTTTTCGCCTTCTGTTTTTACATGTTCTTGTACGCGTTTTACTCATCGCTGAGATTCCTGTTATTTATTCCCATGTCCGTATTTTGATTAATTAAAGATTTCATTTTATTTTATTGGGTGTCTAGCCATTAATAAGACCTCACAATTTCTTAATCCCGTTTCTGTTTCTTTCTTTCTTTATTAAGATGTTCTTAAATAAGCAATTCATTTCCTTTTTTCGTTTAGGTAATACTGCGGCTACCTGCATGAGGGACGGACGTCTGTTATGCATGTTACAAATTCATGAAACCAATATTCAGCGATCCGACCGCTGCGCCGCCAGTTTCCCTGTAAGATTTCTTTTTATTTAATTAAAATTTTCGTAACATACATGAATGAATTCCATCGGATATTTTTTTAGGATAATTCATTTCGGTTCATATTTTTTTTTTAATTTAAATTTTCGTTACATACCTGATTAGGTTTCATCACAGTTTTTTGCTTATAATTTATTTGTGTACGAATTTTTTTTAACACCTAACACTTCTTTTGAGTATCATTTTCTTTTTCATAACTAACAGTTCATTACAGTAATATTTTTATGTATGTATATTTTTACTTACTTTATTTTAAATACATACATATTTCAAATTCCTTTTTCATTTCAATGGCGCTTCCACGTGACTGTTTTTTAATTCTGGTAGCCCTCCTAAGGCTACTTCGTTACTTTCTGGCAACCTTTTAACACGTTTTCGCTCAATTTAATTTTGGAAACCAAACGTGTAAGGACGCAGGTATGTGGCTCTTTTGTTCATTCATTTTCATCACGAATGCTCAGCTTTTTGGTCTTTACGGGACCCCTCATTCTCTTCATTTTTTTTTTATTTTTTTTTTTTTAAAATAGAATACAGTTTTTATTTTTTGCGCTTACGGGCTAGTCCCTTAAAATACTGTTTATAATCTAAAATACTGTTTTCTAACTTTTTAAGTTCACTTCTGTGTTTTCTGACGCGCAGGCCATGTTGGGAAAAGGGACAGATCATTTGAGACATCGTTAATAATAAATAGAAATAATTAATTTCAAACTTTTACTTACATTTCATACTGGGAAAGCCAATTACAGTCTCAATGGACCTGTCCAACGATTTTTTCGCCTACCTATTTTGAGTTTGCTGTGCAGTTGTCCTTCTGTAATATGTAGGGTTTTTTTTTTCGAGTGCAATTTGTTGTTTTAACATAGATTGAACATTGCATAACATGTAATCTCTAGAATAGGATTCTCCAAATGTTCCTTACAGTTTTTTCATCAACTCGATCATAATATATACATACAAATATGTATATATTATGATAAGAAAAGTTGTGAGAGCGAAAATTACAACATATGCATATTCAGTAGTTTTCACAAGGCCTGTCCAACGATTTTTTCGCCTACCTATTTTGAGTTTGCTGTGCAGTTGTCCTTCTGTAATATGTAGGGTTTTTTTTTTTCGAGTGCAATTTGTTGTTTTAACATAGTTTGAACTTTGCATAACATGTAATCTCTAGAATAGGATTCTCCAAATGTTCCTTACAGTTTTTTCATCAACTCGATCATAATATATACATACAAATATGTATATATTATGATAAGAAAAGTTGTGAGAGCGAAAATTACAACATATGCATATTCAGTAGTTTTCACAAGGCCTGTCCAACGATTTTTTCGCCTACCTATTTTGAGTTTGCTGTGCAGTTGTCCTTCTGTAATATGTAGGGTTTTTTTTTTTTCGAGTGCAATTTGTTGTTTTAACGTAGTTTGAACTTTGCATAACATGTAATCTCTAGAATAGGATTCTCCAAATGTTCCTTACAGTTTTTTCATCAACTAGATCATAATATATACATACAAATATGTATATATTATGATAAGAAAAGTTGTGAGAGCGATAATTACAACATATGCATATTCAGTAGTTTTCACAAGTTCGAATAAAAATAGATAGATAGATAGATAGATAGAGACAGACACATAGATAGACAGATAGATAGATAGATAGATAGAGTTAGATAGACAGACAGATAGATAGATAGATAGACAGACAGACAGATAGGTAGATAGAGTTAGATAGACAGACAGATAGATAGATAGAGTTAGATAGATAAACAGACAGACAGATAGATAGATAGACAGACAGACACAGATAGATAGATAGATAGAGAGAAAGTGAGTGAGTGAGAGAGAGAGCATGTATATAGATGTGTTTTTTGTGTTTGATTAAATTTCTATTGAAATATTTATTGATTTATTGCATGTGTGAAATCCCGAAAATCTGTGATAGTAGCCTTACATATCACATATGCGTTTCCCTCCTTCTAACAATGTCCTTCTAACAATTAATGTAACTCCAATAATACTAACAATTAATGTAACTCCAATAATACTAACAATTAATGTAACAATTAATTTAACTCCAATAATACTAACAATTAATGTAACTCCTTCTAACAATTAATGTGTTCATATAGATGTGTGTGTATTCAATTTAATTTCTATTTAAATATTTATTGAATGAGTGCAAGTGCAGCTATGAAATCCCGAGTATGTGCTGTGAAAGTAGCCTTACATTTTACATACGTGTTTCCCTCCCTGTTACATGTTCTTTATATGTATATTTCTACTTTATTTATGTTCTTTTAATTTCAAAATTATAATGTGTGTAGCATGTGTTTATATAGATGTGTGTATATTCAGTTAAATTCCTATTTAAGTATTTATTGAATTTGTGCATTTGTGTCTCCCTCCCTGTAACATGCTTGTTTTCAGTTTTATTTATTTGTGTTCATTTACATTCAACTTTATTTTATGCCTTCGTGGAGGACTTCTCACATAAAATACAAAAATGACTTGAAAAAACTGGTCCGTATTTACGTGACACATGAGGGAAACCACGAAAACCCCATGCAACCAGTCTGTTCAATCATTATGCATAAATTTATAGCATAAAAACAAAAACTCAAAACTAAAAGTTTCGCGTTAAACAAGAAAGCATGCAATTTTTTTTAAAACATATTAAGCAATAAAATAATAAGCGATCAAAGCAAGTCTGACGCTTGTCAAGTTCACATAAAATATACAATCAATTAAAAAAAAAACACTCAAAACTTTAAAAGTTTCGCGTTAAACAAGAAAGCATATTAAGCACTAAAATAATAAGCGATCAAAGCAAGTCTGACGCTTGTCAAGTTCACATAAAAATGTACAATCAATTAAAAAAATACGCTGATAACTAAATTAGTTAAGCGTCAAAATATACATATATACAAGAAATTACACATGAAAACACTTTAAAAAAATTACATACTAAATTACAAAAAAATTTACAATCGGGTGGAAGTTGCGGTTGCTGATCGGTAACACTTCCCCAATGTCTTAAACAGAAAAAAGAGAAGTGAAACTATTGCCGCCGAACTTGCCAGCGCAGCACTCATCGCGTCCACCACCTCTTGACCACGGTCTTGCTTCACATGGTCTTTCAACAATGGGAAGAGGAGAGCCAGAAGTTCCCCGGATACATTTGATCCAAGCGAAAGCTTTGGGGATAGAACCTACGTTCTCGCCGATAACGACGGGTGTCAGAACTCCCCAAATCCCATTGCCGATAGCCATTAGACACAAAACGACCAGATAGTGAGCCACTGTCTCGCAAC